>VNJW01010210.1:0-154023 GCA_008042615.1 Drosophila auraria
TGATAAATATATCTTTGATCCCAGGGCGGAAACATTATTTTGTAGACACGCCAGAACTATCTGATTGAATAATTCTTAACATATACTTTTAGTAAAGAAAACATTTTCTTTATAATGAGAAATTTTTATTTAAATAATTAATTATTAGTAAATAATTGAAATATTTAAATTCAATTAAACTAGTATTAATTTACGTATACCTTCGAAAAGAATAGGGTCTTAGAATTAGAACTAAACTATTTACAATTTATACCTTAAGTTCGTTTTAGTTCCGTCATTTTTAATGGTTTTAAGGAGTAAAATAGTGATATTTATTAAACTTAAATGCTTAAACTTATTAAACTACATACAAATATAGTTATTTTATTAAGTATTCAGGCATTTAAAAAGGTTACTCTACCTACCTAACCCTCTTAATCCCATTAAATTTACTAAACTAAAAAGGCAATTAGGTCAAAATTGTTTATTTTGGGGGAGAGCCATGCGGGTTGTTAACTCAGACCTCTTCCTAATAATGAAATAAGCTAATTAAGCACATGGTGCCGTGTCCTAATCATAATGTAATTTTAATAAAGCGCGCCAAACAAAAAACAACCTGCTGGATTAAGCGAGAGTGTGAGAATTGAAACTCAGAGCCCAGGAGATGCAGCGAAAGCTCTGCATTCCGAAATCAGGTCCTCGGACACTCGGGAGTATTTCGGCTCCCTTCGCAGGACCCGAGCGTTTTCTGTGTCACTCGGCTTCGGTGTTTCGGAGTCTGGCTTTCGGTATAAAATCAATCGTAAATGTCCTTAAATGCTCAGTTTTGGTTTAACTTCGAGACGCGCTGGTTTCACATTTCTAGAACGCCTGGAAAACCGCCGCGTTTTTCCCCCGTTTTTCTTTTGGTACAACAGCAAAAACAAATAACACGGAAAACAAATAACAAAAAGAAGAAAACAGAAAGAACAAAAACAAGACAGATAAAAGCAATGACAGGCCTAATAAATATGGCCGAAAAACGTCAAAAGTTATGATTTGTTGTGTGTAGTATCGCGTTTAGTTTTTGTTCCAATTTTGTGTACGTTTTCCTTTTTTCTTCCTCCACGCAAAAGTTGTCACAACATTTCGTGACACCGAGGACAATATAGCAGTGCCAGCGGAAACAGAGAATAATTTTTGAGGGGCAGCAGCCCTAACCTAAATCGGTCAGCACGTGTTATTCTTTCTTTCTTTTTTCTTTGTGCAAAACTCCTCCACAGAATCCACACCACAAAACGCCTCCCATTTCCATTGAGACGCCCACTCAAAGCTAATGATCCATGTCTAATCTCTGCTAATACGCACTGGGCCTCAAATTAATGCAGGCAGAAGGAGAGAGAGCAAATTTCGCGCCGAATAATTTTCCACATTTTGGCATATTAATTTTTTATTGTTGGCTGTGTGTGAGGGGAGCTGAGCTGCCTTCTCCATTTCGTTGTCACACTTCAATGCGCAGTTATTTTATAGGTCCCCAACCTCCGGCAGGACTTGGTTCCGTTGTGTTTTCGATGCTCGTGTGCTCCATTATCCTATCTAAATAAACTGACTGACTCATCTGCTGTTTACTCAATGTGTGTTGTGTGCACGGCAACAAAAATTAATATATAAATCGCGATTAAAACGACGAGTTGTCAGCCTCATTTGTAAGCCAGATTAATAAGCATAATTTCTAAAAGGAGACGGGACATTAAGTTTATTCATTTGATTTATGTAGCAGATAAAGTGCCGAAATGTATTATTAAAGATTATGTGCTGGATTTCTTTAATGTTCTAAATTAATTAAAAATATTATTTATTAGCTATCTATATAAAATAAAATTCCAAATGCATATGCATATTTTTAGAAGCTTCCAGAAACGATTCAGAACATTTTTCAAGGAAAGGAGATTTATTTGTTCAATAAAATAGAGTAAACACATTATATTTGTTAATTAATATTTAAAAATATAACTATTTTTCAAGCTTTAATTTTGATTTCTTATTTACTTAACTTTTTTATTAAATCATAATATTTTATTTCCATTTCATATATCCGCCAAGAGCTCTCGTTCGAATTGTCTCAGCCTAGTCTCTCGATTCGCTCTGTGTAAGTTTGACTTCCTGTGCGTGTGTGTCCCTGTGTCTCTGTTGTTGTTGTTCTTGTTGTTATTTTTTCCTGTCACAGATTGTCGTTGTTGTTGCGGTTATCCCCTTCTTTTTTTTTGGGCTCGGACGCATTGGTCCGCTCATAAAGAATTAATTGGCAATTAATTTTGATGACACTCGTCCCCCACTCCTCCGCTCCATTTCGCACTTGACCGTGTCCATGTCAACTCGAATCCTTGTTGTCGCACCTCCAATTCTCATCTCCATCCGCCTTTCCTCGCGCATTTTCACCCTCATCTACTCACGTGCTTAACCTTTAAATCGCATTTACTTTTGACCTGCATATTAATTAATGAGTTAACAGCACGAGAGAGGAGAAATAAAAAAAGGTTCTTGTGCGGTCAATTATGCATAAAGTGGCATTTGGGGAATGATTTGTATAATGTATGTATGTTCAAATGTTTGGGGACAAGTCGGGCCAAAGTTGACCAACCAGTTCTTGCATAATGCTAGAAGAATGAGGGAAAAATTAGAAATTCAATAGATCGTTAGGAAAGAAAATTAAGAAAGACACAGAAACTATTTTCGTTAGCAGATTTTTTTCTTATACTTACTGTGTTAATTAATTAATAATAGATTAAAATATACAATAGCTTGAAAGAAAAAAGAAAAGGTAATAAAAAGTAAGGGTAACGTAACGTAACCTAAGCTACCAAGTAAACAGATTAAGCAAACAGCTTGCCAAAAATCGTCAAAAATATATTTTATTTAAATGCGATCTAAAAATATATTTAGAAAGATATAGAATATAAAGAAAAAATCAAGAAAAGCAAAAAAAAAAAAACTTTCTCAGGTTCCACCGAGATTTGAACTCGGATCGCAGGATTCAGAGTCCTGAGTGCTAACCATTACACCATGGAACCGCGATGATCTACCACCACCCAATCGCTCGCTTCGATTTCCGGCCCTAAAAATAGAGCTCAAAGAACGAAGCGAAGAAAGCTGATAGAGCTGAGACAGGCAAAAAAACAGAAGAAAAATAAAAAACACAATCAAGATGCGAGAACAATGTAAGGCAAACATTTGCATATTGCCATAAGGGCAGAAATGTTGAACATTTTTGCAGAGCCGACGAAATCGCCGGGCCAATCGAAGAGGGAAATTGGCAGCAGGAAAATCGAGTGGAAACGAGGGAGGAAACACAGTTATAGGGTCGGAAGCATTTAGTTTGTGCGACATAAAGAGGAAATAATTGTTTGGTAAACATTGACCAGTGTCCGTCGGAGGCAGAGAAAGCAAACAAAATATTTCCATTTCTTCGTTTGCGGGCCGAAAACCTTTTTCTCCGTTTGCTTTCTTTTTGGTTCCATTCCTGCCTGCAAGGAAATTAAAAGGAAATTGCGCTTGTTTTTCCGCACAAAGAGAGAGGGAGAGAGGGGAGTGACTGGAAAAGCGGCGGAGTGATTGGGGGGAGTGTGCGGCTGAGCAAATTAAAAGGTTTTTATCCCCCAACTGAGAGCCTGCGGAGACTCACAAGCAGTTAAAAATGACACAAGTGCCAAGAGACAGAACACGATGCAAAAAACAGCAATAAAAGCAGGCCAAAACAAAAACACTGATGAGAGAAGAGGAATGTGGAAGACAGAAGGTTCTATACCCTTGCGGTTATTAGAAAATAATATAAATTGCAATGGAATTGA
Source organism: Drosophila auraria (assembly GCA_008042615.1). Classification (NCBI taxonomy): domain Eukaryota; kingdom Metazoa; phylum Arthropoda; class Insecta; order Diptera; family Drosophilidae; genus Drosophila; species Drosophila auraria. The sequence continues at coordinate 3,807 of VNJW01010210.1, forward strand.
GGTCAATTAAGAAAATTGGCGTATATTAAGTATTTTATAGTAAATTTGACCTAATGTCAACTGATTTCAAGCCAATATCGCTCTTAAATATAGTATATTAACATAGATAAAATTAAACTAAAACCAATAAGTCCCTACGAACAGGGACACCAGGAACTCCATAGAAAAATCTCTAGAAACGATCAGTTGCCCCAAAGTATGCTGCAAAAAGCTAAAAAAAATATATAAAATTATTCATTGCATACTTTCGGACACTTTTTTAATTATTTTTAAACCATAAGTGATTTTATAACTTGCCTTGCTTACTTTTTCCAAAAGTAAGAGTACCCTTTGTAAGGATATAGCCAACGGCAAGAACACTAAGGAAGACAAGAACAACAAGAGCCTACACATGTGCAAATAACAAGAGCCCTCATTGTGAATCCTTCAGTCCCTCCCTCTTTCTCACACACTCTCACACACATTCAGCTTTCCCTCTGCCTCTCTCTCTCCCTCTGGCTGTCGGTGCGGTAACAGCTGCAACTGTTTTTGTTATGTAGGCCAAAGATGTCAGAGCGGAAACACGCCTCCTGATTGCTGCCATTCCACTCGCACACACACTATCTACAGTCAAGTGTCCTTAAATTAAACCATTAAGAATAAAATAAAATGTTTTCAAAATTTTAGAACACAAAAATATTATAATTTAAATCCCTTTTCCCTAATTTAAATGGCCAGAAATATTTCGAAAGTTTTTTATTCGGAATAGTCACTGTTCTCATATATATGGTGTCTCCTTGGCGCTGGCGGCGCTATTTTGCGGTTAGTTATCATTATTGCCATGGCCCTCGACAGCATTTTGTTGTAGATCCTTCTTCTATATCCTTGTTGCTGCTGTTGTTGCCTTTGTTCTTGCCGCATTTGTCAGCCACAATTATTATAATGCAGCAGCAGCCAAGTCCTCAGCCTCAGTCTCAGCCTCAGTCTCAGTCACAGCCTCCACAGCCCTTTCTTTGGTAAATTATCATATTGTTGGCGGCTTTTGTTGCGTCCTTGAATGAACAAACAAAGCGTATGAGGCAAAACAAAAAAACATTTGCGCATTTCAACGGAAAAGATTATTTTCAACTTGCATAACAAAACAAAAAAAAGGCAAGCCACAAGGAAATAAAAAACAGTTAAGGATCCTCAGAGGTTTGGGTACCTAGGAAAAAAACTATAAAGTAATTGCTTAGAGATTGTTGTTTTGTTGAAGATTTTATTTAATTTAATAAACATTGAGGTGGAAAATATAGTTTATAATAATAATTTCACTCCTAGTCACAAATATTAATGCTTTAAAATAGTTATAATTTTTTGTAGCTCTCCTGAAAGAGAAATAAAAAAAATATTTTTCGGCTTGGCCAATATTTTTCATATTCCCCATAAAATATTGACAATTTGTCATCAAAATTTGTGTAGTTTTATAGCTATTTGCCCAACATACCCCGCTACATTCGCGGCAGCTGAAAACTTTGCCGCAGTCTCTCAATCTCGTCGCATTTCCCCCCCCATAGGCTTAGTCATTCTCCATCTGCGGCTGCTTTCCCGACCTCAACTCATTGCCAGGCTGGAAATGCTTGCCGCCTTCCCGCCCCAAACTTTGGCATTAACATAAAGTACGCATTTCGACCCGGGCTTTGCACTAAAGAAATTTGTAGTCATAAAAGTTTCAGTATCATGCCTATATTGTGCTCTACTCGTATCTTTCGACCTGAGAACTCAAGAACCCTCCGGACTTATGACAAGTTATGGTTGGCGTAGGCCTGACTAGTCCTTTTTTTTTCTTTTTATTTTTGGTTTTTGTGGCAGGCTCAGTCTATTTTTTACTTGTTTTTTTCTGGCCGACTCGTAAAACAACAAAATATGGCATGAGCCAACATTTACTTTACACGCAAGACAAAAGGCGGAAAAAGGAAGGGGAAATGGCAAATGAAGGGCAGATTGGACATGCACTGGAGGAATAGGATAATTGAAATTCCATCAGGAAAATATTTTTAACTAAAAGTGGGGTGTACTTAGAGGATATTTTATTAAAGGACAAAAAGTATTATAAATATTTAACATGAAACTTAAAATAAATATTAAATACTTAACTTTAAACAATTGCAGTCAAAGAAATGCTAGTCAAAAAAAATTATTACAATTCCACTGGAAGTATGGCAGTATCTCATAAACAATTCGGGCATTACAGATATCACTAAATGAAAGGTTGTCCAAAATTATGTTACAAAATCTTAAATCATAAAAAACACAATTTTACACTGAATTTGGAATATCAAAAATTATAAGCATACTTTTAGGCATCCTTTAAAGTGATTTCAAAACCCTATTAATTTCTGAGGCACCCTGAGACACTATTTTTATATATTACAAACTCACATAATCCCCCCAATATTCTTTCATAATCTAAAGCCAAACCATTCAAGGACTTTGAATAGAGCCGCTCTAGTTTTTGTCTCAGTGCTTAGGCGACGTGTGTGGGCCACTTGGCTGACCCCAAAGCAAATGAACAGCTCACTTTCATTACAAATTCCGGCAGTAAACACACACGGACGAGCGCAGACAAACAAAATGCCAGACACACAGAGAAAGTTTTGCCAGCAGCTCGCATTACCAGACATCTCGTCGCACACACGGTAGCAGGAGCAGGAGCAGGAGCGGAAGCAGGAGCAGGAGCAGGGGCAGGATATTCACACACATAGATCGCACATTGGCTGGGCAAACAAAAACAAAAATGGCGCCATCAATGACCACCTTCCGCACGCCAATGATGACGTTCATTATCATCATCGTCGTCCTTACGAAAGCAGCTTTAGTTGTGGATGCTGTTACGAAATTATTGACTTCTGTTGGGGCGGTAAAGTGGAAAGGGAATAGGAAGAGTGTAAAGGCGCTGGCACATAATTTTTGCTCACGTTTTTGCCCCACTGTCAATGTCGAGAGTGCCATCAATAAATATTGGCCCTGTCCATTCCGGGTTTTAGGTCTTTTTGCTCATTGCGGGCTGAAAGAATCAAGATGGGTGACTTTTGCACATCGATGTGGCAGCCACTGACAGGATTTGATTGTATGGACCCAGGGAAAAAAGGAGAGATAGCCAGGACTTTAGATGGCAGATAGTTTTTGAGCAAAAATAAAGTTAAAGAAATTGTGGCGTCAGAAAATAATCCTTCAAAGTTGTGAGACAAAAACAATAAGGTCTTGTCTAAGGATGCCAAGAAAAGAACTGTTCAAAAGGCAAAGGTCATGGAAAATATATCAAGATTAATTTTGTACTTTATAGCACAGGCTTGGGAAAAAAACGTTCTTATTAAAATTAAGGGAAAATATAAAGTTAATTACAATTTCCTGAGCCAATTAAGTAATTGAAATATATATTTATAGAAGTTTTAACAAAGTAATTATAAAAGCAGAAGTAATCAAGCTTTTTTATTAGTTTTAATGGATCTAAAACTTACTATAAAACCCAGTTAATACCTTTTATCATTTGACTGATTTGACTTAAAATTTAATCAAATTAAAAATATCCAAAATACTCTTCTTTTTGTGTAACCATTAAAGTTTGCTTCTAATTTATCGGAAACCCTTTAAACACTAATCTTTCAATTTTATTTCCCTCGATTTGATAACACATTTGCAACCTTTCTTGTCAATTTATCCAAGCTTCCAGTTCGCTGTTTTTGTCCCGTCTAGTGGCAACATGCTTGTTTATTATCCATGTCGGAATGACACGCGCAAATCGTTTGTAGTTTTTATTGAGCTGTTCTCAGCAATTTCTCCTTACAGAGAGCAGGACTCTGCACTCCCTTTCTCCACGCACTTGACTGTAATTGAACCTCAGCTGTGTAACTAAACATTGGGGTTACTATATAAAATAGGGGGAGAAAATGTGAAAAACAGGCACACGCAACATGGCGTATACTCGATAGGGGAGTGTGTATACTAGCTCTGGTGTAGTTGTCCTTGCCAGGTCAACAACAAGGAGCCATTGTCTCTGCTCTTGCACTCTAAAGTTAATGACAGCAATTTGAGGCGGGTCGAAGGGTTGAGAGCTGGGAGGTGTGTGTGGCTCTGTGTGTTTACAATGCCATCAAACGCTGCTCGCTCCTTGCCAAGGATGCAGATCGATGGTGTTGTTTTTGTCGTTGTTGTGCTGCCACTGTCATTTGGCACTTGCCACTTGAAAATGTGTTTAAAGTTAAGGCATCCAAAGGGGGGGAAAAAGGAACAAGGCTAATGGCGGTCATGAAGCCAGTTGATTAGAGGACACGAGAGGGGAACTGCAGAAATTTCCCGAGCAGAATGAGTGAGTGGAAAATAGAGGGAATAAACTTTCATTTTGATTCCAAAGCTTTTGGCAAGTTTTATATATTTTCTTGGCAGACAATAAGGCAAAATTACAGCGAAATTACGGAGAGAAATGGGAAAAAGAAGGACAAAAACCAAGGTCTTTACAGTTAAGGTGTATTACTTTTCAGGGCACAAAGCTTGGGGTGAAATCTATTAACTCTAGGGGTGTCAAGGAAAAGTTTTCCAATATTATAAGATTAAGAATTTGAAGTTTAAAATATTAAATATTTTTTTATTATATGAAAAGACATTAAAAATACCAAATAATTTGGCACGTAATGTCTCTAACTCGGAAAACTTAAATTTCTAGGTAATTTAACAAACTTAGTACAATTTTAAAGCCCTTCACTTGTGTTCCACACAGTCGTTGCCTAATTTTCTTGCTAGCAACTTAAAATTTGCAGTTTCCTCAAGCCAAAAGCAATGGCCTTCCATTCCATTCCATTATCAATTTTCAACTTGTTCCCTTTTCACAATTTGCGTTGATTTTCTTTTTTTGTTGAGTGATTTTTTTTGTTTTGTATTTTTATTCTTTTTGTTAAACTTTTGCCCAACTTATACGAAAAGTGTGTATATGTATAGGGTTCTGTTACCAAGCACCACGGTCCCCCCGTACCCGGCTGCTGCCATCGGTCGTTAGTAATCCGCAGCTATGCATGAAATATGTCAAAAGTTTTCGAAGCGAAACTTTTTTAATAAATTAAAAATTACAAAATAACACAAAAAACCTAAGGAAAGCAAAAGGAGGCAAAAAGGCTTATTAAAACAAAAGAATTAAAGGAAAAACTGTAACTAAAGACATGATATAGCCATTAAGTTGTGAGTAAAACAATAGAAAATTCCAACGACAAGTGTAAAGGCAGCGAGATCAGCATGTGGTCGCCGGAATCGGAAATAAATTCCATTGCCATGGCCACCACAATGCGCCATTCGCAGTCCTCGTCCTCAGGTGAGTTCCTTGGTGCCTTCTGGTGCTTTGCGTATTAATCCTCCCGCCAAAAAAGGGGTTACCGCCGCCAGTGCCTGTGCCTGGTGCATCAAATTCAAATTCGGTTTCTTGATTTGACGTTGGCTAATGCGGCGTATGCGCAATATGGCGCTCATTCTCAAGTGCTTCCGTTTCCGCTTCCCCCTCAACAAAGCAGCTCAAACGGTACACGGAGAATAAGTGAAGGCGATATCTGATTGAAATTTAAATTAAATAGCATTGTAACAATTTTATTATTAAATTAGAAACCTACGTTCTTTTTATTGTGAATAATATTTGTAATGTGATTTTATTTAACATAATTAATGCGGAGGTATATTTGAACGTTTACAGCCTGTATATCTTTAATTTAAGTGCCTCTATCAGGCAGCTTACATATTATTTATGTAAGAATATTGTACAAATTTCTTTCCGTGCTCTCTTTTGAATCCTTGAACACCCTGAATGAAAACTGCCTAACCTTCACATTGAGCTGAGCCTCTCATGTGCAATCGGGCTTTCGGGCTTTCCTTTATGTATTTCTATTCCTAATTAAAAGGAAAGTCAAGTGCGGTTCGAGCACGTTTTCCCCCCTTGCGTTGGTTCATTCACTTGATATCGCTTGCATGCCAGTGACATAACCCCCGGAGAGGGATTGGGTTCAGGTCTGGGATTGGAACCTCCTCCTGAAAGCCAGTCCGAAATGCAAAACGCAAATGGCCAGCAAAGTGCTCTTATGCACGTAATGTGTAAGCGGTTCTCGGGGGTGGGACTTAGGCCTGCCTGCCTTGCCTGGGCCCAGTTATAGACGGGGGAAATTGAAATGGCAAAGAGCGAGCCAAATGATGCAACATCTGCAGTGTTGGGCCCAAGGAAAATTCCAAATCAATTGGGGGTCTTTAAGGAATTCTAAGGAGAGCCATAAATGTAGGAGAGAAATAAAAAATGAAAGCAACTTTAATTTGTGAGTTTAAATATATACGGTATATTTATTAAAAAAAAAAACAAAAACCTATAAAAGGTTGTTAAACCTCCACTTAAATATGTTTTTAAAGCAACCATGTGGCCTTATTGTGTCGAAAGGATAACACTTTCAGTCCTATTAATGACAGCTTTTAAGTAGATTGTCCACTTAATTTCTGAGGCCTGTCAACTGACAGGATTAATTGGCGCTTTTTTAATCCCATTTCATCGACTGAAAAGAAATGGTTGCATTAATGCAGTTTCGCTGTTCCCTTTGCACTCAATTAACCCAATGTCAATAAGTGTCATTGTGGGTTAAAAGGCTGAAAAATCATTCTTAAATTCTCTTTTGGGCTTTAAACTCACTCAATGCATTTCCCGGAAATAAATATTAGTTAAGAACTTAAAGGTTTATTTTAAGTAATCGATAAACTATTGATTTATATTAACTTACATTATTATTATTATTTAGATACAGTTTCTATGATAAAAGTAATGAATTTTACCGTATTGAAAACTTTGGTAATATTTTATTAAACTAAATTATAATAAAATAATAAACTCATGTAGTAATTAAATACCTTCATAAGTATCAAGTTTTTTTTTTAAGTGGAATTTTAAATCTTTCTTCCCTTAAGTAATATCCTGATATCCTTTCAGTATTGTTTACACTCCAAAGTGAATTTATAACTTGATCCCCTTCTGATTTATTCACAGCAATTGTTCCTGCTTTAAAACTTGTGCTGTGAAATAAATGTGCAATAAGTAAATAATTTCCACCATAAACCATTTCCATTCAGGACCTTCAACCAGTGCACACACTCACACACACGCACTAACACATACACTGATACGGGCACACACTCCCGTATGAATACAAATGCGAAACTCCAATTGGCAAATGCCAAAGTGTTGCAGCTTCGTTCGTGTAAATTTGTTTATGCGAATTTTCATGTTTTCTGCGCAAACACAGGAGGGGCGCAAAATGTGTGTGTGTGTGTGCGTGTGCCTGCGAGTGTGTAGGCGCAGAGGCAAATATTCCACGTTCAACCTGCGTTTACAGAATTTTCATACCCTCGGCGAAGGTATTGCAGTTGTGAGCAGATGTTTGTTTTGCTGAAAAGGGAAAAACTACCTTTTTTAAGCCCCCAAGGAAAACGTGAATAAACGCTACCTTGGGGTTTCCTTTAGGCATTGTTATTTCAAGAAAGTCAAGGTTATAGGTAAATTTGACACATGTTTATTCAGCACAGAAAACTTTATTATTTAAAATATGACCACAATAGTGGCTGCCGCATCTTATAAAAGAAGACTCGAAGCTAGTTGCTGGATAAAATGGATTTCTTATAAGGCAATTTTCTAAACTGTAGTTAAAAAGTCTTTTTTATTATAATGAAAGCAAGCCATGAGAACTAATATTGATTAAATTACCCCATTTTCTATTATAACCTACAAAAAATTATAATTTTTTGACTTACAAAATATTTGCTTTCCTTTAAAAAGTTGTTTATGAATATCGAAGAAACCACTTTAATTTTCTGAAAAGTTTTCTAACAAAAATCAATAGAGAACTTTTAATACAATCTTCTCAAACTATTAATTTATTTATATTCAATAAAGAGATAATGCTTAAATCGAGTTGTCTTATTTTCAATAGTACTCCGGTATTGTAAATATTTATTTTAATGTTCAATCTCACATAACATCAAATCACTAGGTTTTAATATCCCTTAAAAATGTGTCTAGAAGTATGCAACAAAACTTTCAAGATACCAAATTCAATGTAAATTTTTTTTTTTTTTTCAATAATATTTTTTTACTTAGTTTTGAATACCTATTTAAGGGATTTAAAACCCTTAAGGATATCTGTAATACCTCCATATATCTGATTTTTTTAGGTTAAAATGTTGTAGCATACTTTTAAACGCTATTTTAATTGATTTCAAATTTACAAATATTTATTGGCGTTCCTAATTATCGTTTAAATTATCATCTTCAATAAATACCAAAGCAAAATATGGAAATAAAATTCACTTAATTCAGGATCATCAAGGGTATTTGCACCTGCGCTTGGACTTCCGATTGCCACCCGTTCCTGCACTTCACCTTTTGGGCCATTAATTGCCGGGGCCCCGAGAGAGAAAAAGGCTTCCATCCAATGCAGGCTGTAGTTTTGGTTTTGCAGTCTGTGTGCTGATGGCAGTTGGCAAATGTTTTCTGCCATGTTTGCCAAAACACATACACACACAGCACACACGAATAACCACACACACAAGAGTGTGTGTTGAGGTAACGGTTACCTAAACCAGTTCATGTTTGCGGTTTTTGGTTACGAACCCCTTCCCTTACCCGCCCACCCTCGCCGGCCTGCCAAAGTGCAACATTAATACTTTGGCATTATGGTTTTAACCCAATTTGGCTTCACTTTACACAGCTAGATAAAAGGAATAAAATCAAAAAAATATATTGTGGGAAAATGGGGAAAAGCGGAGGTAAAAGTTGCAGGCTCATGTCAGTGGATTTTTCACTGCTTTTCCGTGGGCGCGTATACTCTCTGTGTGTGTGTGTGGGTGTATGCATTAAAGTTGCAAATTGGTTTTTGTGGATTTTCACGTACATGACCGGGGAAAGTGCAGTTTTCCGCCTGGCAGCCAGGAAACAAAGAGCCGGAGCGCTTAATTAAATTGCCCGAAACAGACCAGAAATCAAATAACAAAAGTATGGCAACTGCTATTATGTCCGGGAGTGCAAATTGTGATTAAAAGTTCATGCCTGGCCTGGTCCTAAATTAATGAATAAATAATGGAATTTATGCATTGCATTCTTCGTTCTCCCTCTCTCTCTCTCTCTCTCTCTTTATGTCTCTTTCGCAAAGTAGGTTAAGGGGTCTTTTTCCGCAGCGCCGTTGTTTGCATAACAATTGCGGAAAATGCATATTTATCACATAAATTTCGTTGATTGCCGGTTGCCGTAATTACTTTTAAATCACTAATCGAAATTCCATTTGAACTTGCATTCGATTTAATCGAAAATCGATTTAAAAGTAAATTGGTGTCGACAGAATTTGATTGCTTAAAATTCATAAGTTGGATTGAAATTCGCTGTGTTAATTTTTTATTTAAGTTCTGTCTTGTAAATAATGAAAATAAAAAAGAAAGCGTTGAAATAAAATCTTTAACTTTTTTAAACAACATACAAAGGAAGAAAGCATTCAAAATGATAATATAAATATTTATAACATATATTTTAAGGTATTTAAATACTTTTATAAACATATTTTACAAGTAGTTGGGTTATTGTGATTTATAAAATTATATTCTAAACTATTCTGCCAATCACTGAACAAAATCTGTGAATTTTTCATATTTAAATTATCAGAATTTAATCTCTTTATGGTTTCTAGTATGAAATTAGAACAATTAACATTCCAATTTCCATTCTAATTTGTTCAGCGAATTTCCTAATTTCCCTTTCACTAGTGGATTTAAAGCAGATTATAGTAAATGCGGTGGAACTAATTTCGAAAATATATTTTAATTTCCGTTTTGTATATTATATACAAAAAACGCATTTCCATTCCCGTTACGTGTTTAATATCAATTAATGCCAAAAACTATTGTATCCTAAGAATTTATTATTAAATGGCACACCCTTTTTACTATCCAAGTATTTAAATTCAATAAATGTCTGGCATTCCTGGCCTTTCTTCAGTGCCCGAAATGTGCACTCAATTATAAATCGATAAATTACAGAAATGCAGCAGCAATTCACGTCATGTTGGCCTTTCTCGTTTAGAATTTTAGGAATTTGCATGGAAAATGCCAACGGCCCTTCGCCCGTGGCATTTCTGGGTGTGAATTATGCTCCTGGCAGAATGCATTTTCCACTTTTCCTCTGCATTTGTGGTCTTATAATGCCGCCAGGGCAGCCCGCAGCGCCAAATGCTACGAACATCATTCCCATTCCGAGTCCGGATTCCGAATTGGCGAATGGCGAAATCCATCTGCAACAGCTGCTGCTGCTGCCAAGAGGCACTCAAATTAAGCGACATTTAATGTCACACCCCCAGGATCCTTGGATCCCACGATAAAGGGGTTCTTAGAGCAAGCGAACAGCTGTTTGCCTTCAAAGTTGGCCATGCGGCTTGTGCGGGCTGCATGGCTGCATGCCCGCATGCAAAGGATGCTACCTGCCGGCTTGTGGATGCCACAAAAATGTAAAGCAGCCAAAAAAAAAAAATAAAGGAAGGATGTGCAGCGGCTAAGGTATGTGATGAAGGCATAGGACGAAGGATGTAGACAGATGCAACAGCTGCGGTTAGTTTGTCGATGGCCGAACGAAGCTCCAAGTCAAAGGTGCCAGATGAGGCCGCCTCCGTCTAGTCTTAATTCACTCTGCTTTAAAAGTGCACAGGAAAAATACTTTATATATATTTTTTAAAGAAATAAATCTATTAAATTTATTTTAAGAGATAGTTTCAGTTGGCTTTACTTCCTAGGAACTTCTGTATTTTTTATTATAAGTAACTTCTTTAATTTATTATTTATTTCTCGCACAACGTTTTCTCAGTGATTTCCCTTTTCTGCCGCTTTCTCTTGGATAATTTTCCCTTGCTCTCGCCGCTTTTCTTTGCCTTTTCCTGCCAGCTTCTTCTTTTTTTCTTGTCGCCTGCCAACAACGTAGTCATGCTGCTTCCCTTTCTCAGCTGCTGCGGCACCATTTGCAGGCAATTGCCAACAAACACTTTCACCCCTCACCTCTGTGATTTTTCTCCTGCTTTTTCGAAATCTTTGCCCCCCAAGTGTGAGTGTTTAAAAATTTTATTGCAACGCTCATTTTGTCTGTCCAGGCCTAGGTAAACTGCAGCTTTAGGGGACAGGGGAAACTATGTGATGATGGCTTTTTCTCTCTCAATTTCCCCGCCTCGTTTTCTGTCTGTCCCTGGAGGCCAAGGCTCTACAAAATGTTCAGTATGTGTGTGTCCATAGAAATGTTTTTCGAGATAAATAGAATGGCTTTCGGTGCCATAGAAAGTTCAGAATTGTCTGGGCGAGCATTTATTTAGTCGGAGATATAAGCCAGATTTGAAACTTTTTATGGGGATTGCCAAGAGTATTTTGACTTTAACTAAATGCTTAGAGTGTGGACTATAAGGTTTGAGAGTTTCTTAAAGGGATTTGTATTTTAATGGTAAATTACCTAAAGAGTTCCAAGGGTTTAACAATCAAATTGTATTAAGTTGGCCTTATTATTTAACATTTAATAAAAATAATTACTAAATATACTTATAATAAAATTGTACGGCGGAATATACATATATTAAATAGTTTATATATAAGATAAATTATGCATGAATAAATGAGCTATTTTTATTAGCTAATAAAATAATTCTCCGTTTAAAGGAAGATAAAATAAATGAATATACATTCATCTTCTTTAAATCCTAGCTGTTTCTCAGTACCTAATTGCCGGAAAAAATTCAATTATCTTTTTTCTTTGCTTGAGTAAAATCGAATTAAGAATTTGGTAATTAAAACATTTTCTTCTCCTTTATCTTTTTCTCAACTTCAACAATTACCCTCCCCTCAAAAACCCCTAAATGCAAATAAATACACCTATGTACGTGTCTCAGACAGAGATATCTTAAATATATAAACACGTTCGCAACGCTTAGACACACATCTAACTGCAGTTGAGGGGCACATATAGTATTTGGCTACAGATTTCCCCTAAATTGCGGAATTCATATTGAAAGCCAGCGGAAGGAGAGGTCCTCCGAGAAGGGAGAGACAGAACAGAGGAAGGGGATAGAGGTGAGCACAGCTTGCCGTAAGGACACTTGGGAGCGCACACACAGAGAAACAGAGAGCGAGAGTGAACGAGCTCTCGCTGGCTGTTCGTCGTTTTGTGTGCGCCAACATTGCGTATACGTAATTTGTCGAGACTGTTGCCAAAGTGGCATTTTGAATTTATGCCGCCACTTGAGGCGAGTGTGGCAAGCCCAGGGTGAGTGTTTCTCTGTTTCTGTTCTTGCATGAGTTGTATATATATTTCTGAGAGTGTGTTTTTCTGCTGCAAAGAGTGCGCTTTATTTTAAATTAAATATGCAAATACTTACTACTCGCGCCCACACATCCTTTGCTTATGCCACTTTTTCCGCTTCATGCTTTCTTGCTAGTGCCGGGGCTGTCTCCTGCAGACAGGCAAACATAAATTATTGTAAGCAGATGAAATATTTGTGGATGAATTTGCTGCAGCTGCCGAGTGCAGCCATCGAACATTGTTCCCTCTTTCTCTGGCCCTGTTTCCCATTTTCCCGTTGATTTATTATATTCAAGCGAGAAACTTTAAGCTGCACACGGAGAATATTTTCAATCAAGAAAATGCGCAAACTTTAGAAACTGAATTATTATTACCTGGTGGAAAATTGAATTTCTGTCTTTTCTCTGATGAAATATTTCTCAGATGCACTGGAAACATATGAGGGAGATGAGTAAAATATTATTATAGAATTTATACAAACTAATATAAATTGTATGGGTTATTTTAAAAACAACTTCTTTAATATTCTAAGCATTTTATAAGGTTTTAATGGTTTTATACATTTTTTTTAAAGGAACCAAAGACCAATATAATCACTGAGATTTCGAAAGGCCATATATTCGAATTGCAGTATGCCGGCATTTTTTCAGTAAGCGAAAAAGTTTCGTATGGCGTTACTCATCTTAATGTCTAATGTCTTTAAACAAACTCTTTATGGAAACCTCTCTATACACGTACTATTTTTTTAAGTGCATACCAGAAAAGAAGAAGTATAAAAAAAGCGGCGACAAGAAGGCAAGGGGAGTACATACAGGATGTCCTCGGTGGAAGATGAAGCTGGCAATTTTATCATTTTTCACTTTGGTAAACAAACACAAAGGGGAAATGTGCGGGTGTGCGGCAAGGGGGTTAAGGAAAATATTGTGGCTTTTGTTGTGGCAACCTTAATCGCCCAACCCTCCGTCCGCCCGCCTCTTCTGCGATCGAATGTCATTCAAATTGTAATTTCTGCAGCTTCCATCGTCGGAGAACAATCGATAAAAAAGGATAAAGCGAAGAGCACAACAATGCAGGAATAACAATGGGTAAAAAGCACAAAAGGGATAGCGCAGAGAGAGGTGAAACAAGTAGGGAGTGGAGGAAGGGTTGGGAAAGCAGAAAAATTCAGGAGAAAATCAGAGAAGAGCGAGGGCCTACAGTCAAAAGCAAACAATAAACAGCAAAAATCATTCCATGCATTCCCCTGGCAAAAAAAGCAGACATTGTGCAATAACAGCACGTTTCGAAAATCCACTTCAAATGGGAGAAAAAAAAAGGAACAAAAATACCTTGATCTCCTTAAAATGTATACGGCTAAAAAATATAATATATTGGATATATTTTCATCACGAAATATTTTCTGTTATTGCAAAAAACCTGAATAACTATTTGATATTGTGCATTTAGCTTCTAAAAATTAATTGAAAACCTTTTTATACCCATTGCTCACTGTACCCTCAGGCTGGGGACATGAAATTTTCATTTGGCTTTAAGTAGCCCTCGGCTAATAGGCCAAGTTTGCTCGCTCGGCAAACATTTGCCCAGCACTTTGGCAAGGCTTTACTCTGCTCTACGCTGCCATCCTGCCAGGCTGTTATCCTGCCTGCCAGCGCTAGCCTTGTGCTAATGAGCGAACAAAGGACTCAAGAGGGGAGAAATCTCCATTATTACAAGCTGAATTTCGAAACTAAGCAAGTCTCTTTTGAGTTATTTGTCAAAATTAAAGTAGACGGAAATTGGGAATAGGACCCATTTATACCCCCCATGGGTCAGATGCAATGCACGCCTGAGGACATGGCTCTGAGGCCGGATTTAATCTTGATTCGTGGCTATGTCACCTACAAGGGTTTTCCTCCAGACAATCTATACAACTATGATATAGCCATGGTCTTCAGCAGCATCAGGGTTGGAGGTGTGATAAAGTCAAACAGAGGAAAAAGTATTCCCGACAGCGAAGTAAAGTTGTGTTTTGGCGAAGTTATGGGTAAGGTTTGGTTCAAAAATATTAATATTATTAACAAGAATTCGTAGGAATTTCATATTCTTTATGTTTTTCGAAATCAAACTATATTAGTTTTCTGTATTCCCTCTGACATTTTTCTTATGAATTTTATGGTTTATAAATAGAGCAGCCAACAAGATTTTGTCTATAAATTGTTGGCATTTTGTCTGCCTGCTGAAAATCAAGTTACTCCACCTCACAAAGCTCATCAAATATAGATATCTATCAACAGACAAGTTGGCAGGTAAATATCAAGTATACGCCTACTTGTCCCTATGTTGTAAGTAATTGAGTTCGTAAAGAAACAAGTTTAATTTAATATTTAATGAGTGTGTATTTATTTGGCTTTCCTGAAAATATATTGTCAACGAAGCATTGTCAATATTTTATTTAAAGTTTATATTTTGGCTAACCAAATTTTATATTTATAGAGCTAAATCTAGTTCCTTAAAATTGTTTACGTACTTTGATTAGGTAATCCGGTACTTGGAGATAATACAAACGTATTTCTCTTTAAAAAATAACTCCTTTTATATAGAAAAAATTAATCCTTTCATTTCTTTTGAATTTATTAATCATAAAATAATATAAAGCTTACTTGTAGCTTAGATCCTTGCTGACAAAATTGAATTCAGCACTTCTAGATATGAAACCCAGCTAAGCTCTTTTAATTACTTTTATTTGGAAGACATTAAGTAACTTTTGATAAAGGAATTATCCTGCTCTGCCTTTTTTGTCCTTTTGAGTGCTTTAGGTCTCAGTCACTCAGGGCATTTATGTAGGACTGCCTACCTGCGCTCCCTCCCTCATAATTTCTGCTTCAACTGTCAAAAGTCAGCCTCATCAGTCATTGCTGCTCTTCCTTGTTTTTCCCCTCAAAGCTTTCACTTGACATTTATCATCCATCCCATCTACATCTATGCCATCATCATCATCATCTTCGTTATCATCGTCGTCATTGTGATGATTATCCTTGCACGTCGCGCTTTAACCTTCAGAAGGCATTTTCATTTAGTGGCCTTCCCCCCTTCGCTTTGTTTGTCAGCTTGCCACGCTTTCCTTTTTCTATTTTTTTTGTGCCTTTTCCAGCGATATTTTTTGCACCCTCTCTCTTTGGTGCTTAATTAAAACCGATTAGTAATTCCTGTTCAGCCATCGGGCCAAAGGTCGTTTGGTGCAGCGCCATTAAGTATGCAATGGAAATACTTTAATTATACAAATAACCAGGCATGAAGGAAGAGAAAAGGGAAAGCTGAAGAGCGGACTAAAATGTAACTTTTCATTGTTGGCACTTGGGACTTTTCAGGCCTTTCAGACATTTTTCTGCAACCACAAATATACGTATTTATATCGCCTCGGCCGAATCAAACGGAAGTTGTTCGTTTCGCGCGAAATATGAACAAGTTGCGAACCCAGGGGCAGGAAGGGAAAATGCGGAAAGGGGGGATCTGTGGAAATACGAAAGAAATTGGTAACGAAATGAATTCGTTTTCGAATGTCAGGCACGCAAACTTTGCCTACGATATTTGCCCACTAACTACCCCGACCTCCTACACGAATATTCTATTATTTTTCTACGTTTTTTTTCAACTTTTTTTTCTATTTTTTCCCTGGTTACCTCCCTCCTGAAAACCTCTAACAAAAAACCACAACTGGTCTGGGGTTCGTTTGCACGTTACTCGTTTTGCGGTTTAACTTGGCCCGTGTATTTTGTAATATTTTTTTGTTAGGTTCTGCGGTCCCTCTTGGCCGAAACCAAGTTGAGTTTTTTGCTCCTGGCTTAAACGGATTTTGTGGTGCGTAGTGGGAGCCAGGGCTTAAGTGATCTACCATTGCATTTCAGCGGGGTTTACTAGCCTGGTTTAGCTGACTTTTCCATGGGGTTAATTTTGGTTTAGTTTCGAGAGTGGTTTCTGCTTGGCACTCTCTCTTAAATTTCATTAGTACGGGCTTTGCTGGTGGGTTTTATTACTGATTTTTACATAAAATTATTAAGGTTTTTATTATGGGTATTAGCACAAAAAAAGGGGACTTTTAAAACTATGAAAAATAAACTGTTAAGCTAACTACAAGTTAAGTTAAAAATTAAAAGCATTTCGTATCTTAATTTTGAAGATGTTCCTTTTAACATAAAGTCATTTAACATGTTAAGTTTTTCTTATAGAATAATAGAACTAAAATTATAAGGATTAATATTACAAAGTTTGCCAGCATTCATCACTTTTTTATAGGCATTAAAATTGGAAAAAGCCTCTAGAATTAACTTAAATTAACTAATTAGCGTGGACTATTTTATGAGTTGAATATCCTACATTTTTATTAAGGTTCTTCAGTTAAACTACTTATTTTAAAACAATAAGACTTTAAGATTGTGTTTAGAATTATCTTCAATGTCACCGCTATTTTCTGAGTTTAATATCCTGAATTCTTTAAAGGTTCTTTAGTTTAATTCTACAGTAAAAACTTGCCCTAATGGCCAAAACTTTAACTTATTTTCCCAACCTCTGCAAATTGCTCTGAGTTTTTGTTTTTAATGAATATTTTAACAATAATATCTGATGGCTCCTTGAGCAGTTGCCACTTATACCTCCTCCTTACTTGGCAGCAACTTAGCATACCAAATTCAAGTGTTTCTTATTTATGCGCCTTCGAGTTACACTCTTTGTCTTTCCATCTCGCCTTGGCTGTGTCGCCCACTTAACTTTTTATGTGGCGCAAAAGTCAAAGTTGGAACAATAATAGCAAATAAAAGTTTTTCACTTATTGAGATTGAGCAGGAAGGTTGAAGCCATGTTGCTCGACAGGGTTAAGCCTTCAAGGAAGTCGAAAAGGGGGTGTTAAGACCCTAAAGGGGGCGTTAGCAGTCGATTTCCAGCCAGCGATAAGCGACAAACAACGCATTAAATGCCATTTTCGCTGGATATATTTTTGGCTTGGCATTGGGTTAAGTCATCAAAAATTGAAGTATAATTGATTGGTAGCTTGTTGTTCAGGAAGAAATAGTGGGAGGAAGGACTATACGGCATTGACGTCGTCGCCTGGCCAAATTAGTTGTTGGCCGCCATTGAAAGTCGCGTTCCTGGGAACTGCTGATGGATGAAAAGCCTGATGATGACAACGGCAAACAGTTGACATGAAGGAAAAGTTTCAGAAAACTTTAGCCATTAAACTCAATTACCAGGAAAGTTGGCTTCTATGTAAGAGACGCCTCTATATACTTTATCTCTCGCGGAAAAGAAATTAATATAATAAGTAATTGAGGTCACTACCTTTCCTTAAATTGGTTTATATTTTTTATATTTAAGATTACTCACTTACGTTTTCCATTCCCTTTTTTAGGCATCTCTTCCCTGTCGTCCTGCGGCGATCCAGAACGCCTGCCCGAGCTGCCGCCCCTGGACGAGCAGCGTCTGCAGCGAGCCGCTCTACACCTGCAGCAGAAGCTGATCCTGCGCGAGTGGCTGCGGGAGCACCGACTGCAGCATCACTACCAGCGCCTGCTGGCCGTGGAGGTTGCCTCGCTGGAGGACGTCTACTGGCTGGAGGATTCGCGGGCCAGCAAGATCCTTGGCAAGGACTGGCAGCTGTGGTCGGCAGCGCGGCAGAATCTGCCCACGTCCAAGGCACAGCTGGACGCTCTAAAGGCTCAGCTCTGGTCGACGGTGGTCAAGAGCAGCCAGCATCAGGACGCCTGGACATGGGGCGGCATGCTAGTCGTCTCCGTCTCCGTAGCCGGCCTCGTCACACTGGCTGCCATGACGCAGCCCTCACTGGCCCCCGAGGTAGGAAATATAAATCTCTTATTTTTAATGAATTCCCATAAACTTCTCCCTGCCTTAGGCCCGTCACTCCCTGCTGCAGTACGTCACTGGGAAATATCTGCTGCCCGCCAACTGCAAGGTGCAGTGGGACTGGAAGGATCCGGCCTGTGTCGGCGGCACCATGTGCTTCGTGGTGCGCTTCTTCCAGCGCAACGGACAGCCCTACCCCATCTGTGATACGGACCAGTTCTTCGTGGAGGTCACCGAGGGCACCCGCAAGGTGGTGACCATCAGCGAGCTGGGCTCCTCCACCGATCCCAATAACGCCAATATAGCCAAGGTGAAGTTCACGGTGCGAACGGCGGGTCAGTACAAGATTTCCGTGCTGATCGGTGCTAGTCACATCGCTGGATCGCCCTTTGTGCGATCCTTCTTGCCGGGCGCCATCGATGCCAGGCGATCGCGGTTCATCCGGCCGGCCAGCACTGTCATCTGCTGTGCGGGAGCACCCACGCTGATGCACATTGAGCCACGAGATGAGTTTGGGAATGCGTGCCTGTTTGACCAGAACCAATCGGATGAGGCGCTGCAGGTAAGGAGATATTCTTGATTATACAAGAATATTTGTATGACCTTTCCTAATCCCTTTCAAGGGCTACCAAGTGGCTGTGTATGACCTACATGGCGTGGCCGTGGAGAAGCTGCAGCATGCGATTGTCTTCGCCTACGACAGGGTCAACTCCCGGGTCTCGGTGACCGCTCTCTTTCCGGAGCCCACCTGCCTAAGGGCCGTGATTAGTTACCGGGATCAGCAGCTGCCCAACGGAGACTTTGACATCATTGTGCTAAGCAGTGAGTTTTATGGGGAATTCTTTTAAGGGAATTATAAACCTAAACCTTCAACCTGCCCCCCAGGCAGCGACACCACCCTGGTGCACAAGAACATTGCCTCGCGGAAGCACAACATCTGCTACGAGGCCAAGCTGCTGAGCATCTTTGGTGTGGCCAAGAACAAGCCGAGGAAGGTGCTCTGCTATGTGGGACCCAAGCAGGTGAGTAGTTGGCGCCGCCCAAACTAATTGATAGCGAGTGAAATGTGAGAGGGCTCAGAACTCCCTGATCTTCCAGGTGACCATCAAGGAGATGATACTCAAGTTCATACCCAAGCGGATAGCCACCTTTCGGCTGTGTCCCTCGACCAAATTCCATTTCCTGCCGCAGCTGGTCTCCCAGCTGCACGGCCCTGTCTTCATCATCGACGACGGAGCCCAGCCCAAGATCGAGTTGGCCTCCAAGGATCGGAATATCATAGCTGCCACCTTCACCCACTTTCTGCTGAAGAACATTGGTGGCTCGGAGACCTTCAAGGACAAGCAGGACTTCTTCTATCACGAGGTGCGCAAGTTCCACGCCAGCTATTACCACGAGAAAATGGCTCTGAAGGTTCAGCGGGACAAGATCTTGGAGAGCAGCATGAAGGCCGCCAAGGGCTTCTCGGTGTCCGATTGGTGCGGCAACTTTGAGGTCACCTTTCAGGGCGAACAGGGCATCGATTGGGGTGGCCTGAGGCGTGAGTGGTTCGAGCTGGTCTGCAGTTCCCTCTTCGATCCACGCGGTGGACTCTTCTGCACCTTCCACGACAAGCATCAGGCCCTCGTTCATCCCAATCCCACGCGTCCCGCCCATCTCAAGCTGAAGCACTTTGAGTTCGCCGGCAAAATGGTGGGCAAGTGCCTGTTCGAGAGTGCCCTGGGAGGAAGCTACCGGCAGCTGGTCAGGGCGCGATTCAGTCGCTCTTTTCTGGCTCAGCTTATTGGGTTAAGGGTGCACTATAAGGTAGGTTAATTATCGGTAGAAGCAAGACTTAATTAATGACTTTTTCTTCTCAGTACTTTGAGCAAGATGACCCCGACCTGTATCTGTCCAAGATCAAGTACATTCTGGACACTGATTTGGATGCCACGGACACCTTGGAGCTGTACTTCGTGGAGGAGCTGTACGACGCCAGCAGCGGGCAGCTGAGCAAGACCATTGAACTCATACCCAACGGGGCCAGGACACGGGTGACCAATGCCACCAAGAATCAGTATCTGGATTCGTTGGCCCAGCAGCGTCTGTGTAATAGCGTTAAGGATGAGGTGGATAGCTTCCTCAAGGGTCTCAATTCCATAATACCAGATAATCTGCTTAGCATTTTCGATGAGAACGAATTGGAGGTGAGTTGTAGATGCGGGAAATTCTCTCTTACTTTTTATTTATTATTTAACTATAAAGGTTAAAATTAAATCTGAAAATATATATACTTATTGCAGCTCTTGATGTGCGGCACCGGTGAGTATTCCATTAGTGACTTTAAGTCACACCACATCGCCAATGGCAACTCGGCAGAGTTCCGGCGGGTTCTGGCCTGGTTTTGGGCCGGCGTCAGCAACTTTAGCCAGACGGAGATGGCCAGGCTGCTGCAGTTCACCACGGGCTGCTCCCAGCTGCCGCCCGGCGGCTTCCAGGAGCTGAATCCGCAGTTCCAAATAACGGCCGCCCCCACATTTGGCAACTTGCCCACGGCGCATACCTGGTGGGTGAAGTTTTTCCCCTTGGAATTTATATTTTTTACACAAACGAAACGAAACTTTTTCGATTATCAACAGCTTCAACCAGCTGTGCCTGCCGGACTACGAGAGCTACGAGCAGTTCGAGAAGTCGCTACTGCTGGCCATTAGCGAGGGCAGCGAGGGATTCGGCATGGTCTAGGAACGGAAACGGAAATTGAAAGGGAAGTGAATGGAAGGAAGGGATGCCATCTCTTTGGTTTTTGTCTGCTACGCTACTGTGTTCCTCTCTCTCTGTGCGCTTTAAATGTCAGAAACGCTAGAAACCTAAGTGAAACTAGTCCGTAAGGCTGCCTAGTGATAAATCGCAATTAAATTCACGTCCCCTGAGTTGCATTGCTGCTAGAAATACTAACCCGTAATCCCTAAGCAATAATAATCACGGATTAGCCGGGCGTAGCGAGTCTATATAGTTTTTAAATCGAGTCAAAGATGCAAACGATTTAAACTGAGTATATATATCATCATCAAAAGGAATGTGATAATTGTATTATAAACTAATGCAACCTAAGCGTAATGGGTAAAACTTTTAAACTAAACCTACTCTAGTTAATTGTTAGTTGAAAACAGAGTACACCCTCCCCAGAGCTAATGAAACCCCAAAAACTTTGTAGCATATTGTATGAAAATAATTAATTGTAAACAGAGAAAGCGCGAAACTTTAAATAGTCGAAAAAACATTCACTTAAGCAATGTTAATATGCATTTCCTCTAACGAAAAACCAAATATACACATAAAATATATGGCCAAATCGTGGCGCAACTCTCGAATACAAACCAAAAACCACTAAAACCTTTTCCCCTTATAAGCAATATGTGGAAGCAAATGTTGAATCGTAGTTTTTAAATGTTGTTGAAAAGCGCAAAAGCAAAAATCAAAGATGTCATCAAATTTAATAATTAGTAAACGTAATGGAATTGTAAGTAGTTGTTGAGAAAACTCTAAAAAAGCTTATATCAATCGGATGGCAAAGGATGGCAGTATGGCAGGTTAAAAGTAATAAAAATTCAACTGTTTAGAACGGAGTTTACTTGGTGGATTTTATTTAACGATTTGGGGAACATGGAGCGTATTTTCTAACCCATGGGGTTTCGTACTCATTTTCAATGACTACATGTTGTACTTTCGTTGAGCATAAAAGTTCTCAAAAACGTACTAAAATGCTCAATTCGAGAATTTTCTGTCCCTAAAATATGCACTCAAACTGAGTAAAAATAATTTTAAAGTGAGAACATATGGACTTTCCAACTATTTGAGTACATATATTCTCATTTTGAGTCCATTTTACTCAACAAATCACTGTGCTTTAGAGTCTTTCAAGACAAATACTGTGCTCTCAAAAGTACAAAAACAAAACCTATACAAATGCGGACAAAAACACGCGCTAGGGATTACAAAAACAAAACAAACACCTTGATTTTATTCTTTTTTTAAAGCTTAAGGGTGAATTGTGTAGTTGGTTGTTATTATCATCTTCAAATCTAATCGATCTTCAAATTTAATGCCCGGCTGTCATCTAGAATCTTAAGGAAAATAAGTTATGACAAAATGTTCACCCTCAACTCATTTTACAATGCCATTGGGCCACAACTAAGTACCTTTTACTAAGTTTATATTGCTTTTGTTAATTGTACAAGCTAATATTTATACCTCCGCAAACCAAAGCCGACCGCGGACAACTTTCTTCGCCAAGGTTCCCAG
Organism: Drosophila auraria; assembly: GCA_008042615.1. Taxonomy (NCBI): domain Eukaryota; kingdom Metazoa; phylum Arthropoda; class Insecta; order Diptera; family Drosophilidae; genus Drosophila; species Drosophila auraria. Next base: position 26,263 of record VNJW01010210.1, read on the forward strand.
AGGTCACCTGTGGAAATTAGCTTTAAAGCCAATGAACTCTGGCGGAGGGTTACGCAAGTGGTGTTTCTGACTTAACTCTAGTGTCCACTGTGTCCACTGTGGAAAAGTGGCATATCTGTGAACTGTACCTCGCTTCGGGGTCTATTTCACGACTCTATATATACACATTTATATATTGTTTGGTCCAGAGTGAGAGTTGGGAGGAGCGTGAGTGTCAAATCAACAATTTCTAGGCGGCACAACGCGTGCTCATCCATCCCGTGAAGAGTGCCCAAATCTGTGTGCGTTTAAACAATTATTAGCGACGAATTAGAGTATGGATAGCGTACGAAAGGGCTTCAGAGATGAGTGCGGTCGAAGGAGAAAGTGGATTTTATCTAGAAGTGTGCACAGAAAACTGTCACTTTCTAGAGGGGCACACGCGCCAAGTCAAGAAAAAAATAATAATACTAATCTCTCCGGGCAGGGTCAAAAGCAGCATCTTCATCGGGGCTCCGGGGTTGGAGTCGACGGAGCTGAAAGTGAAATCTAAGAACCCAAAGAAAGTACATCAAGAAAAGCCCATGCTTTTTACACTTTTGCGTTTTAAATAATTGAAACTTATTATAAAGGCAGTAAAATGAGGCTTTATTCGAATTAATAAATAAAGAAATTTAGTGTTTACCTAATATTTAATAATACGCTTTTTGTGGAATTTAGAGAAAGGGTTATCGGTGGATATATATAGCGGTTTCTCCTATTCTCCCCATCGGATATGTGATCTGTGTGGTCTGTGGATCTCTCTAGTCCAAGAGATCTTATAGATGGGCTTTCCTTAATGAGTACCTTCATGCCTGGGGTCCAAAGGGTTTGTGAACTATAAATCAAATTATAAAAACCTTTCGTTAGAAATAAATGTTCTTAAAATCAATTTAAAAACGAACCAAATAATACTTAAAAAACATATTTTCCCAAAGTATTTAAACTTGATTTAATGCCTTTAAAATCTGCCAAAAAATTATATACTACTTGAAGACGCGCTAATAAGTAACACTGCAAACCGGTCAAGTTGAACAATTATTTAAATATTTGCTCGGTACATTTGCACTAATTTTTATGCCAACTTGAATGAATGAGTTTATAATTAAACTAGATCTCGGACTGCCCGAGCGTAAATGTCAACTGTTTCATGTAATAATGATAACCATTTGGGCAGCGCACTAAAAACATAAACAAGTAAAAGCCCCATGGAGACATTAAAAAAGTGAAAATCGAGTGACTAACCACAGGGGCGGAATAACTCCGAAGTGCAAAGAACTTTAATGTTGTGTTCAAATAATAACTGTGGGAACTGTTGTGCATTTTATAACCATCATTGCACATAATAAATATATTATTTATGATGTTAGTGCTGCAACTTTTGTTTATATGCTTTCAGACTTTCTTAACAGGTTTTTTATTTATATTTGTTACCAAGGTGTACTTAAGTAATATTTAAAGAGTAAACTCTTATTTGAAGATTACAAAAAATATTAGAAGGCCATTACTTCACAGTTTGATTGCTAAAGCAATTGGTTTATGAAGTAATAATAAGATGTCTTTCAGGAAAATATAAAATTTTGCCTATCTTAAATACGTTACCTTATAAATTACTAAGGTTTCTATGGAAAGTGGTGTAATAATCAATAAAAAATACCCTTCTTTAATAGATTAAATTCTTCCTTGAAATTCCCTTGACAATCGAACTCCGCTCCTCAGTTTTAGTGACCGCCTGGCACATATCACGTTCGGAGTCATTTAAGAAGGTCAGTTCTTCAAGCCAAAAAGCCCAGAAACCGGAAGGGCAAGGTCTTATTTGGTCTAGAACAAGCCGAGAAACTTTCTCAAGCAAAAAGCAGAAAAAAGAAAACAAAGGCACAGGTATATTTCTTGGTTTGGTTTTTTTCTTTCAAAATTTTAATGGGTCTCGTTTCGGTCGCAAACTAAAATTAGAATAAATAACTTAAAATTAGGTGGCAATTGTGGAAAAATTCTCAACAATTAGTCGGTGCACTTGGTGGCGAGCGTGCAGAGCAGGGTCTTGGGGCAGAAGAGCAGGCCCTTGGAGCAGCTCATCTTGTGGCCCTTCATCTGGCCCTGCGCATTCTTGTAGCACACAAAGTAGCTGGAGATGGAGGTCTGGTCGGGTATCTTGTCGCCCTCCTTGCAGTAGTACTTCCGCTTCTTGGCCGGCGTCGATGAGGAGCTGCTCCCGAAGCCACCACTGCTAGCCTGGATGATGGTGGGCCTGCTGGTGGTGGTGGCCAGCTGGATTTCCGGCAGATTGACCACATACGAGTCCATGGGATCGCTCTCTATGTTCGAGGAGATGCCGGGCCTGGCCTGCTGCTGGATGTTGTTGCTGTTAATGTTGCTGCTGCTGCTTCCATATTGCTGGAGGAGATTGGCAATGCTCTGGGCCTTTAGGGCAGCCTCCTGCCTCCTCTTGGCCTCGCTCAGCATCTTGATGGTCTCCATCTGGAGCCTCCTGTTGGTGTCTATGGTGTAGCCACTAAAGGCAGGCATAGCATTGCCGCACTGGGCATAGGTGGGGGCATCGCAGATCCTCGTCTGCTTGTTGAAGCCCGTGTAGGGCGGGCACGAGTAGGACAGGACCTTGCCGTCCTTCTTGCTGCATACAAAGTAGCGGGTGCAGTCGGTCTGATTTGGCTGCCTCACTCCCGGCTGGCAGGTGATGACCTCCACGTTGCCCAGATCACTCAGGCCCGCGGAGGTCTTGGTCATCAGCGGGAGTATGGACTTTTGGAAGACATCGAGGCTGATGAAGTTGCCGTTGAAGTTCACCAGCTGGCCGTTGGACGAGGAGGAGGAGGAGCTACTTGGGTACTTCAACTTCTCCGCCGTAAAAGGGTTCAAGTTTGGACTGCTGGTGAACATGCTCATCTCCATGTTGCCCTCAGCATCGCTGTAGATGCTGCTGCCCATCGTGGGCCTGGGCATGTACGGATGGTGCTGCTGGTGCTTATGGTGGCTGTAGCTCTGCTCCAGATACCCGCTGCCAGGTGCTAATTGCTGGCTCATGTCGCTGCTGTAGGTCAGTACGTGAGGAAGAGTGTTCCCATTCCCATTTCCATTTCCATTCCCATAGTTGGCCTTAATCAAGTCGTCATCGCCCATCATCTCCATGCTTTCGATTTTCTGCGAATTGGGCCGTATGGCCACCCTGTCCGCCTCGATCTGGCCCGGGAACAGATCCATCGGCCTGGGCATGTTCATCGACGAGGGATAGCTCTCCGTGGGCTGGTATACCCTATTGGCATTGTGCTCGCCCAGATGCGGACTCGGCGTGTAGTAGGTGGCCACCGTGGCGGCCGAGGGCTGGTGCTCGAAGGGTCGCGGCGTGGTCAGCGTGTAGTCGTTGGCGAACGGAGACTGGGAGCCGTAGGCCGAGTAGGTGCTCGCCATCGTTGTCATCGAAACAGGCCTGGCCGTGGTCATGTACTCCGATTGGTGCTGATGCTTGTCCATGCTGGGATACACGCCCAAGCTGTTGCCGTAGGTGTCCAGCACCTCCTTTTCGCCGGAACTCGTGCTGGACAGGTGGACGGGTATCACGTTGTTGTGGATTATCGTGGTGCTGGGCTTGTTGTAGCCACCACCATTCGAGGAACTGCCTCCAGAGGAGTGCTTCTTGTGCTGCATGTAGTGCGTGTTCAGCTGGGCCGGCATGCCGTAGTATTGCTGGAAGGGATTGCCCTGCGGCGACATGAACACCGGCTGCAGGATGGGCTGGTAATAGCCATTGTAGCCGGGATTGGGCAGCACCTTGGGCAGATTCTGGGCAGCTATCATCTGCTTGGACAGCTCCAGAACGGTCTTCAGAGTGTCCTCCGATATCTTGGGCTCGTGGTCGCTGTACTCGTGACTCTGGACGGGATGATGGCTGCCGTAGGAGCCCTGCTCCTGGCTCATCCCGTAATTGGGGGGCAGGGCAAACATCACGGAGCCCTCGGGACGATTCACCACTATCTGGGAGTTTGCATAGCCCTGGCCACTGGACCCGTGGGCAGAATAGGGAAGGGCATTGCTCAGCATCAGCTTTGTTTCCGGCTCCAGGCGATGATGACTCAGGTGCTCCTGCAGGCGAGTCTTGTTCGAGTTGGGTTCCGGCAACTTTGGAGTGGTTACCGGTGCCTCCGTGGTACTGCTGGTGGTGCCGGGCGTACTCTGATCCAGGGGATTCATCATCTCGTAGCGATTCTTGATGTCGAAGTGAGCCAGGAAGGCGTTCAACTGGTCCGGACGCATATCCGCCTGCGGCTTCTCGGTCTTCTGGTACGTCTGCTGCAGTCCATCGATCAACTGGGACAGTCTCTGCAGGTGGGCCGTCAAGTTGGGATCGATTGGTGATCCCGGCTTGGACAATTCGCTGACTCCAGCCGCCTGCTTGAGCTCGGCCTTCAGCTTCTCCACGTCGCTTCTGTGCTCCAAGCTGGGCGAAGTCTCCTCGTCCTCCTCGCGGTTTTCGGGCTTCAGGGGAGCCGGAGAAGAAGCCGGGGCAGGCGACTCCAGCTCCACCAGCTCTCCATCCCCACTGGAGTCGAACTGGTGACTGGAGGAGGAGTTGTCCTCCTCCGTATGGAGTCTACTCTTCCCCGACGCCGCCTGTGGTCCGTCCTCCTCACTGCTCAGAGTGGAGTCCAGGACTATTTCAACCGTGCCATCATCCTTGTGGGAGGAATCGCTGAGCAGCAAGCCCGCCTCATCCAAGTCGTTGACTATCAGTATGTCCGCATCCGGCTTCGAGGGCGACTGTGTGGAACTCATTTCGCTGGGGGTGACGCACTCCCAATCCTCGCCAGGCAGGACGCAGCTGCCGAGACTGGACTCATAGACCAGGCCTTCGTTGCACCGCACTGGAATCCAGACGTGTGAGCTAGAGGGCAACTCCCGGCACTTGTAGAAGGCATCACAGCGCGTCTTGTGGGGCCGTGTCTTTTCGGGGCAGGGCTTGCCTTTGGGTCAGCCAAAAGGCCGGAAAAAAGGGAAAAATAGAGAAAGGAAAACACGTCAACATGGAGGTAAGTTCACCGGAAAGGTCTAAAAGATTTTTACACATTTATTTTTTGCCAGTTTTGGTTTAATTTACTTCATTGGACAATTCCCTTTTGAAATCATGAAATTATTACTAAATGTAAGTTCTAGAATGTTACCTATTACTGAGAGTTCCCTTTAAAATAAATTAAATTCAATATTTAAGTAAAAATGTAAAACTTTTAAATTTCTATTTTATTTTAAATTTGAAAAGTCCAAGGTAAAGTAAAGATTTACAAAAGACCAAACAGGCTCTTCAATATTTTGCACTTGCACTTGCTACTCGACTTTTTGTACCTTCGGAAAAGTAAAACAAGCCCGTCGTAATTAACGCGTATACCAGCAGCTGCCTCATTGCGTATCCTTGTCGCGTAATCCTTGTGTAATCCGTAATCCGTAATATGTGACTTCCGCCTCTGCTCCGTTCAAAGCCCGCGACACGAATGACTGAAGATCCAGAGCGGACGGCACATTAAATTTTCGATCATTTTCACTTCCAGAGACGACGGTTCTCGCTCCGAAGAAGCTCCGACGCGAAGCTCCAAAAACTCGGAAACTCGGTGGCAATGTGTGAAAAAAGCCGCTCTCAACGGAACCTGGCGCTCGCATTTAAAGCGGCTGCTAAATAATTGTTTAAACAAATACTCGTTTTTTTTTGTGGCTGGAAAGATTGGGGAATCGAGGAAATTTCACTTTTTGTGCGCAGTTTGTTTGTATTAAAAGTGCAATAAAAAGCAGAGTGAGTATATTAGTAACTGTAAAGGGAGCCATAAAGATAAACTAATGAAGGTTTGATTATTTCATTTAACAACTTAGCTACATAATATTACGACATCACATAAAATATATTGTGTATAGCAAACGTTGAAGCGTAACTGCACCATTTTACAAACTTAATTTAAAAACTATTTTTTCAGTAATCAACTTATACAATTTTACCTTTGCTCTAAATTAATCAGAAATCAATCAATAGCAACCTTCTTCTAAAAGTGTTGCAAGAGAGAAAAAAGGCTCAAGAAAGTCTTCTTAAAAGTCCTCTTAAAGGGCTCCCTTATACAAGTGCCATAACTTTATATTTTTATAATTTCATTCTTGAAATATAAATATAATAAATCGGATTTTTTTGAAGGCAGGTTTCCTTACGTCATATGATAACGTTATTGATTACGTTTTTAAATTTTAGTGTGACCAGTTGCCGTGGAGGAGAAAATCCACACTTCTTCAGGCAAATTTCAGCTAAATAAACGTAGAACCTGGCGGGCACACTGCAAAACAACAAAACAAAAAAAAAGACGAATTTCAGCCATAATAAAGCATCGATGTTGTAAAAAAAATTCGGACGTGAGCTCGGTTCGGCGGCAAGTGCGCGCAATAACCATTATTATTAATTAAAGAAATCGCGGCAGTGCCAACGGCAATGCAATATTCCAAGCACCAATTAAATCGCCAGGAAAACGGAACCATCAAGAACCCTCACACACACACACGCTAGCAGGAGACAACAAACACAGACGCAAGTTGTAGGAGCAGTATAAGAAGGCGAAGAAGAAGCAGAAGGTAAGACGAAGGCAGGTAAAAGGAAAGAAGAATAAAGATTCGAAGGAAAACCCAGAAATTGCAAACAGAAAACACCTTTTGTGCACTGGAATTTCCATTTCCGAGCGGCAAAGCACTTGCATCTGTGAGTACGAGCGAGACAAACGTCGCGACCTTTGCCTCAATTACAAACGAACAGTCAGACACACATACCCAGGCACGAAGAGGGAGTGATGGAGTAGGAGTGGGAGGAGTGGTAGCAACATTTTTTTTTTGGCGTTTGGCGTGCGTTACATGACCACGAACATACGAATATATTCGGTGGAGCAGAGAAGTGTAAGTGATAGTGAGTGCGTGTGTCGGTGTATTGGTGACAAAAAGCCCCATCGGTCGATAATTGTCTCACGTCAAGGAAGTTCAAGTGCGGGTGTATGTGTGTGCAGCTCTCCTCCCCCACCCCCACCCCGGCCCCACCACCGATACCGCTGGAAAGTGCATGATTTATTGACAGCTGTTGCTGATTACATTTGCTGTGTGTTTTTCGCTTTTCTTGCCCTTGTCCCCACTGATAAATCGCCTTTGTTCTGGCGTATTTACTGTCGGCTTCCTCCGGTCCGGCTGATAAACAAAATATGAGCCGAAGATAGGCGAAAAAGCCGGAAAGTGCGTGCTAATTGCATTCTAAGTGATCCCGTGTGATGTCTCTATCGAAATTCATTCAATAAATATTCCAAAATCAATTGCAAAAGCCTTGCTGCGAAAAAATGCAAAAGTTTGCCAATGAAGCAGTGAACGCTCGCTAAGGTGAACGAACTAGTGTAAAGTAAGGGTGTGTCGCTAAGGTACTCCTTTTGGACACTAAAGATTATAATCCAAATATAGATAGTTATTCTAATGTTATATTGTAAACATGGTTATCATCATTCTATAATGATTCCCAAAGATCTTCCTTCTGTTAAGGGCTTACTGCAAACAGAAGAACAAATTAATTGCCCTGCACTTGTTCACGTGCAAGTATCTGCTTAATTAAATGCAGTAGAAGGGAAATCGCAACTATTCGTTGGTCGCTCAATCAATATGCAATGTTCATTCAACAATTGAAATCGAAATACTGTGTTCATTTACCGTTTTCGTTTTCTTTTTCGCGGTGGTGTACTTTTTTCTGCCTTATTGTTGATGAGTCACATAGCATGCCACATAGTATTATTATACAATCTATTGTGTGTGCACTGGTCTGGGTGTCCCGGGGTGTTTGCTATCAAAATTATAGATGACCAGCAATCGGCGGGGAAAATGTACGAAAAAAAATGTACAGACAGCCGCGAATTATGGCGAAAATTAATAACCCAGAAAACAGTGCTTCCCTGGAAACGTAAGGCAGCGATAATATCAGGGAGCTCGGGTACGTTCATAACTAGGTTTTTTTTTGTATTTAGTACTTTTGAAATATAGACATTCTTTCATATATCGAACTAATACCCATCAGTCATAAATAGGTCTGAGCTATAAAAATAACTGAATTTTATCTGCATTTCTTTATCAACACACTTTATTTGGTTATTGACTCATAGTGACTTGTTTTGTTTTAATTTATTTATTTAAAATATTACAATTTATCAGCACTTTTGATTTGGTTATTTACTTTTCCTTACTCATAGTGACTTGTTTTGTTTTAATTTATTTAATTTATGGTTTCAACAATAGAATAAACTATATAATAATACAGATTTCCACAGAAATAGCTGTAGATTTAAAAACAACTCAAATACGATCAAAAAGTATATTAAGAAACATTATTACTAAGAATTACATTGCATACTTTTTGGTCTGATTTTTAAATGTTTAATTCTTGGTCCCAAATGTACATATTACATGGCTGAAACGGACTGTAGTCATAGCCACGAAAATCGGTTGCTACCTTCGGTTCGACGAGTTTATAACGCGAAAAAATAAAGGCCTTTTTGGTTGCCTTACTGCCGTTTACACTATATACTACATATAGCCTATATCTTATCTGCGGCTAGTCGCTCTCATAACGATATACAGCTGGGGCATTATCTTGCTCCTAAGATTAGGTCTTAAAACTTGTCAAGAGTTAAATGCGCTTAAAGGGAACTGTTGTTTTGTAACCTAAAGTATACTCGGAGCTGTTAAAGTTAAATTTAAATTTATTTTTCAGTAGAAGTCACCAGAAAATAATTCGTAACTCTAGGTAAAGGCAGTAATGTGTGTTTTAGGAATGGCGGAGAGTCAAAAGTTATTTAGGGATTTTTTCGGACTTATCTTATCAGCTCCCGAACACGCAATTTCCCATTCGACACTTTCCACTACCAATACACCCTATTTAATATTCGCTTTCTCTTTCAGAGCGACAGCTCCCCGAGGCGCTGAAGGTCACTCAGCGAGAGGAGGAGGTTACTACCAGCAGGAGGAGAAGGAGCACTCAGCCACAGACACACAGCCCCTAAATGGCCGATGGAAATGGGCTGCCAGCGGGTGCAGCTTCCGGCGGTATGGAGACCGGACAAACAGTGAATGGAGCCGCGACGTCTTCCAGCCCCAGTTCCACCTCAAATGGCGGTCCGGGATCGGGGTCGGGGGCCAGTGGGAGTGCCAATCAAGGATACTATCAATTAAGCGTGACAAGTGAGCAAGCAAAACAACAAAAACCGAAACTGTTCAATTAATGATCTCCCAAAATACCTTTCAGTTGAGGAAGCTTCACTGCGCAACAATGGCTTCCTCAAGCCGAATCCCTACGCGGAGCTCCTGATCGACAGCAAAAGCAAGCGAAAGACGGACTTGGTCAAGAACAGCTATCTGCCCAAGTGGAATGAGGAGTTCACAGTGCTGGTGAGTTGAATACATTTTTTATTGAAATTAAAACTTAATCCGTTGCCTTGCCTCGCTTAGATCACGCCAAACTCCACGCTGCACTTCAAGGTGCTGGATCACTCCAGTTTCCGCAAGGATGCCATGCTGGGCGAACGGAGCATCAACCTGGCGCACATCCTGCAGCACTACAATGGGCGCTGCGAGTTCCTCGAACTAACCATTGACCTGTTTGTTACCAGCAAGTCGGACAACCGGCAGACGAAGAGCGGCGAGCTGGTGGCCATCCTCAATGGCCTGAAGCTGGACATGAGCAAGCTACAGATTCAAGGAGCGGCGGTCCAGCAGAATGGCAACTCACCCGTCCAAGCGGTCAATCCGGCAGTGGTCAGCGATGCGGCCGCTGGCCGTAGCTGCATGATTTACGGCGGAGTTCGAGCACGGATGCGACTTCATTCGAGCAGCGGAAATAGTAATGGCGGAGAGAACCGCTCGCCCTTGGCCAATGGAGGCACGGCTGTCAGGAGATCTGCACCAGATCCACCTGTGTGGGAGCAGCAGCAGCAGCAGCAGCAATCGCAGGCTCAGCCACAACCCCTGAGAATGGTCAATGGCAGTGCGGCGGCAGCGGTGGCGGTGCCACAGACAGCGTCATATCCCCAACAACCGCCAGCTCCTGCACTTGCACGGCCTTTAACGCAAGTCTACGGAACGCTTCCGGAGAACACCACGCCGGCTGCGGTGTATATGCCAGCCGGAGGACCGGCTGTGGCTGGTGCCGGAGTGGAGCAGCCTGTGGGGGGACTTCCGGTGAGCCAAAGCACGGATCCGCAACTGCAGCCGCAGCCGGCGGACGATGAGCCGCTGCCCGCTGGCTGGGAAATCCGCCTGGATCAGTATGGTCGGCGATACTATGTAGATCACAACACACGATCCACCTACTGGGAGAAACCGACTCCGCTGCCGCCTGGCTGGGAGATAAGGAAGGATGGACGGGGTCGTGTTTACTATGTGGACCACAACACGCGGAAGACCACCTGGCAGCGCCCGAACAGCGAGCGCCTGATGCACTTCCAGCACTGGCAGGGTCAGAGGGCCCACGTAGTGTCCCAGGGCAACCAGCGGTATCTCTATTCCCAGCAGCAGCAGCAGCCAACGGCAGTGACCGCCCAGGTCACGCAGGACGACGAGGATGCACTGGGTCCGCTGCCCGATGGCTGGGAGAAGAAGGTGAGCTTTCAATCCGTTATGTTTCATGCAAATCTCTCTCTAATGCCACATTTCTGTTGTACAGATCCAGTCGGACAACCGGGTGTACTTTGTGAACCACAAGAATCGCACCACCCAGTGGGAGGATCCGCGGACTCAGGGCCAGGAGGTTAGCCTGATCAACGAGGGCCCGCTGCCGCCTGGCTGGGAAATCCGTTACACGGCCGCCGGCGAGCGTTTCTTTGTGGATCACAATACGCGTCGCACCACCTTCGAGGATCCGCGACCGGGAGCACCCAAGGGAGCCAAGGGCGTCTATGGCGTACCGCGTGCCTATGAGCGCAGTTTCCGCTGGAAGCTGTCGCAGTTTCGTTATCTGTGCCAGAGCAACGCCCTGCCGTCTCACATTAAGATCACGGTGACCCGTCAAACGTTGTTCGAGGACTCCTACCACCAGATCATGCGACTGCCCGCCTACGAGCTAAGACGGCGCCTCTATATCATCTTCCGCGGCGAGGAGGGGCTGGACTACGGCGGTGTGTCGCGCGAGTGGTTCTTCCTGCTCTCCCACGAAGTCCTGAATCCCATGTACTGCCTGTTTGAGTACGCGAACAAGAACAACTACAGCCTGCAGATCAATCCCGCCTCGTACGTGAATCCCGATCACCTGCAGTACTTCAAGTTCATTGGACGCTTCATCGCGATGGCCCTGTACCATGGCAGGTTCATCTACAGCGGGTTCACCATGCCCTTCTACAAGCGCATGCTGAACAAGAAGCTGACCATCAAGGATATCGAGACGATCGATCCGGAGTTCTACAACTCGCTCATCTGGGTAAAGGATAACAATATCGATGAGTGCGGCCTGGAGCTGTGGTTCAGCGTGGACTTTGAAGTGCTCGGCCAGATCATCCACCACGAGCTGAAGGAGAACGGCGAGAAGGAGCGCGTGACGGAGGAGAACAAGGAGGAGTATATCACCCTGATGACCGAGTGGCGGATGACGCGGTAAATATATGCTGTTAACGAAAGATTGAGTAATTAAAGAACATTCATCCATTCTTTACACAGTGGCATTGAGCAGCAGACCAAGACGTTCCTGGAGGGCTTCAACGAGGTGGTGCCACTGGAATGGTTGAAGTACTTTGATGAGCGCGAGTTGGAGTTGATCCTGTGCGGCATGCAGGACGTGGACGTGGAGGACTGGCAGCGCAACACTATCTACAGGCACTACAATCGCAACTCCAAGCAGGTTGTCTGGTTCTGGCAGGTTAGTCTTGGCCTTATTTCACCTTTTAAGCCTTAGCTTATCCTTGATTTCGCTTTCTTAGTTTGTTCGCGAAACGGACAACGAGAAGCGGGCGCGTCTGCTGCAGTTTGTCACTGGAACGTGTCGTGTCCCGGTTGGGGGATTTGCCGAGCTGATGGGCTCCAACGGACCGCAACGCTTCTGCATCGAGAAGGTCGGCAAGGAGACGTGGCTGCCGCGCTCGCACACCTGCTTCAATCGGCTGGACCTGCCGCCGTACAAGAGCTACGATCAGCTGGTGGAGAAGCTGACCTTTGCCATCGAGGAGACTGAGGGCTTCTGCCAGGAATGAGTGGCAGTCGATTTGTGGTCGGTTTGTTGATTAATGTTTAATTCCAGTTGAGCGCCTGCGTTACCGTCCCGTACCCCCTAACCCCCTTACCCCATTTTCCATTTCCCCCACTCGTCGACCATATGTTGCGTTAAATAGTTACTGTTATTATTATTAAATACGTATATAAATTACTTACTACGTGTATACTGTATACAAAACACACACACACACCTATGTCTGTCTATATTCCTATGTTCGCAAAACCACCTAAACTGTGTGTACGTACAACAAGGCCTTGATTAAGTTTAGTACCGTCATATCAAACGTAGTGTTTACTTGAGATCAGAGCTCTTGCCTAACAGTTGATCGTTTTTGCTTGTCCCACAAAGAAAGGCTCGTTTACGCATCCTTCAAGCAAGGAAACTGAAATTCATAAAAATTAATGTGTATGCAAAGAAATAGAGTTTAACTGTTATTTACGAGCTCTGTTTAATCTTAATAGTTTTTTTTTTTCAGATTTGTCAGATTTTTTAAGTTTTTTTTTTACATTTTCATAAATTCTTTAACCACAATTCGTTTCAAAGTGCACTCACAAATTCCTAAATATTCCCGAAATATAAAGTAACTTTCTCGGTGTAGCAATTTATTCAAGGATTAGTTGCGTCTACGTAACCATTTTGTAGGCATGCATCCCTCGGTTTTGGCTCGCTCACCGCAATCGCAATCGCAACCAAATGTTAAGTTTTGCCATAAGATTGCACTCTGATAGCTTCTAGTTCAATTTTACAACGAGCTCTGGGCTGGCAGTGTTTTTAAACTACTTTATTGGTGAATTTATATTTATATTTGTTCGCTCCCAATGTAAATAGTTTACTCAACCGAACGAACTGGGTTTGGTTTACTAGCAAACTGTTTTAAACTGTTCAATTGTTTGTCCCGTATACACACAACAAATTTAAATAGGAACTATATATTTTAACTAAAACTAAAACACAAACACACGCAGGCGATATCCTGTGAGAACTTGAAACACCGCAAAGCAAACAAACAAAATATGATGTTAGGTTTTAAACAGATACACTTAAATCAATAATAAATTCAAATAGCAATAATTGTTGTTAACAAATCGAAAAGATAGCAGAAAAGAGATCAACCAGCAGCGATACATCTAACCTACATATGCTATATATGTAAATGCGCAGACTAAGACAAATCGGAGGATAAGGCGAACGGCGTTTATAGGGTTGATGATTGTGTACGATTACATATTAAATATATATTATATATTAAATAGATTTTATTTAGTTTAATGCAATGTGTACTGTATTATAAAAAATAAATGCAACATTATTTAGTGATACATGTTCGTGTTATTATTCATTATACCCCAAATTACTTCGGCTGGGCCGACATTGCGGTTAGTTTTCGCTTAGTCAGCTGCCAAATCGTTGATGCGGCAATAAATTTAATTATTTTAAGCGCATTTTTGGCCAGCGCTTGCATTTTTCATGCCCCGCAATTAAAATGTACATCAAATATGTACAAATAGCATTTTAACGCCACTCGTCGCGTCGACGACTCTTGTTTTGGTCAGCCGGAGAAATGGTTACTAGTTATCCATACGGCCACAATGGTCCGGTGATAACATCATCATTATCCTGGGATGTCTAACCTACATTTTTCCAGCACTTCCTGCTGGGTGTGCGCTCAAATTTAACAACCTGCTCTATTATTTATTGCGGTTAAATTGCAAAAACGCAGCAGTCAAACAACAAAAAAGCAGATATGAGCCAACAGCAAAGTGGCGGAGGTACACTTGAAAATGTTTCCGTACAACAGGTTGTGTGTGCTACGATTATGATTTACTAAGATGATGATTTAAGACGAATTTTCTGACATAAAAATATTTAATACTTTTTGGACCCTTATTGCTTTCGTACACAGAGTAATTGTCAAAGACAAGGTGTAATTTATAAATATTCGTAAGCACTCAAAATAGTTACCAAGAATTATACAAAATGTAGCAAATAGATTCAAATATGTTTTATAACTTTATTTTTTTACACACCTTTTTATTTTTACAATGTACTCACAGCAGCCAGGCAGCAACACCTTTGTGCTTCTTGTGGGGATTGGGGCTACAGCCCGCTGGTTGCCAATTCCTGGCTTCAGGCTCCACGTTCACGTTCTCGACTCCATTTCCGACTGCGGCTCCTGCCTCCAGCTCCGCCGACGCGTGTATATTGTTCCGTAATTACGCCCCAAATGGGCGGCGTCACGGGTCGACGGAGGCAGCACCTTTCGGCGACCACCTGGGTCGAGCCCGTGGTAGGTGCAACCAATTTTCACTTTCATCCATGATTTATGTATGCGCGACCCATTGCAATGGATGCAGTTTTTAAAGTTAATAATGTTTCGGTGGTGGTTAATCCTCTTTAATTGCTGAAAACTGGTGCGTCGCTGTAGTTTGGAATTTGTTTACCAAGTATTTCACTAGTCTATTTCTCCCTAGTAAATTTTGTCACTAGTGAATTTTATCACCAGTAAGTTTTTTCAATAGAAAATTTTGTCACTAGTGAATATTGATATTGAATTATGAATTTTTGTAACGAGTGAATTTTTCACTAGTACATTTTTCATTTTTTTAATAGTATTTAGTGTAAGTATCATTTTTCGAAATATATTTTTAACCCAAATATGTGAAAATTTAAGGTCTTCTTACGAGCCTCTTATAGTCAAAAAGGGAGTGATAGCCAAAAACCGTGTATTTTCCGATTCGTCGCTAAAATTTTAAGCATATAAAACCAAAATATTGAAAAATATTATTATTTCAGGTAGCAACTATTTGTCTAGTCCCGCCAAAAGATTGAATTCCAATTAACATGCTTTCGATGGCTGGGGAGCGACTGTTTCACGAACGGTTTCAGTTCCGCCTCTCGCGCCTTCATTAACGACTGTTCCCTAAGCTCCACTGTAAAGCGGTTTTCTAAAAACCTGTCGGGTCGATTTTAATAAAATTTTCACCAAATATTCTTTATTTGATCCCCAAAATCCCCATGTACCGTGCATTTTGGCACGCAAACCGAAAGTAGAGTTATACGACTTTAAATTTTTACTGCCTGTTTGAGAGCTCCCGATAGGGTAGGCTTACTATTGGTCGATTTTCTAAAAATTTGTCGGAAGGGATCCAATAAATTGTTGTGGGGAGATACTTGAATGAATGCTCTAAAACTTGGAGTGCCATGCATGTTGGCACCCAAGCGTTGGGGGTAGCATATTTTAATTTTATTTTTACTTCAAGAGCGATTGGTGATCGATTTAAGTGTGACCAACTGCCGTGGGTGAAAAAAATCCGCGCTCTTTCTGGTGAGTTTCAGCATTTTAAACGGATTATCATGTATCCTTGTTGTTGTTGTAGTGCGGTAAAATATTAAAAATCACAAACACATCTCAAAAATAAATTATTAAACAAATTGAAAATGAGCAAAACGCCCAACATGCGGTAAGTTAGGGTAAACGCATAGTCCTGTCTCTACTTAACTGGAGTTCTTTGATAAGAAACCCCGGGTTCAATGGATCTTCGGAACCGCATCCCCTGCGTTGCAAAGAATTGCTGGAGATGCAGAGATGGATGGGATCCAGAAACAACAACAGCCAGGAAAGTGGGAATATGTTCAAAAGCCCCGATATGCGGTTCGTGATTCCTTTAATGATCATTATCATACATATAACATTATTATTGCTATCCTCTGCAATCGCTTGATGCTATAGCATTCCTTCTATTGTCATTACCCAATCGGAGTTACGTTTGGAGCGACCCAAAGAATTGCTGGCACGAATGGAGAGATCAAGGTCAGCTTCAAAAATACCACCGAAAAGGAGATTTGGAACCTGGGAAAAGCCGAAGATTCCGGAGATGCGGTAAGCCCAAAAATTTGATTTTCCTTTTTACATTTTTATCCTAAATCGGAGTTGTACCCCCCACAGAGAGGATCCTTTGAGACCCAAGGATTTCTTGGAACAACAATCCAGATATAGAGCCGCCAAATTAACACAATCCACGCCAGTAAGCAGCAAGGATAGGGAGGAACTGTTGAAAACTCCTGAGATAAGGTGTGTTATAAATAATAATTTTAAAAGATATTAGCTCTCAAGCAACGTTCTTTCATAGCAAACCTTCTGCTGTTACTTCACACTCGGAGATTCGCTTGGAACGACCCAAGGAACTGCTGAAACGTCTGGAGAATTCTAAGTGCCGATCAGCCTCTGCTTCCAAAATACCTTCGAAGAACATCTTCCTTACACCCGAAAGCAGGCAAGAACCTAGAACTCCAGATATGCGGTAAGCCAATAAAAAAGCAGCAACACATTTCATTTCATTTCTCATTCGTATCCAAAACCCTAACTTTTCACCAGCTGTCCTTGTTCGGTCGAAGCATCCTGGGAGGCACGCCCGCTTCGGACAAAGGAGCTCCTCGAGCGGCAGCGCCAGGCGACCAAACCCTGCCGCTCGGCCTCGGCATCCAAAATTGGTCCAGACAAAACAAAGGCCGCGGCCTCCGCATCCAGCTTCACATCAAGCCGACTGTTAGTGCCCTCGATTGGATTCTCATACCCCAAGGATCCTAGGACCTGCCCCACATCCACATCCAGCAGAAAACCACCGTCGAAGCTGACCAACACAAAGCGCAACCTGTTTCATCAAGAGATGCAAAAGGAGGCGTTGGTTCAGAAGCTGGAGAGGATTACAGGGCAATGGCGGGGAATGACAGAGCACCAGCTACGACAGCTCATCTTGGATTTTGTGAACCTTTGTCTGCCCTCTTCGGGTGCAAAATGTTCGCATCTAAGTAGGGATTGCTATGTGAACCAGCTGATGGAGGCACTGCAGCAACTCCAGTATCCCAGAGAGGTGAACAAAACCTGGCTGCGGATGCCGAACAGCCAACAAGCCATTGGCCATGTGCTGGAAATACTCCATTTCTTGTTGGATTTCGTTGAAGATGATAGGGAAGAGAACGGGGGGATATGCCTGTTTCCCATTGTTCCAGATGGGAAGCAAATCTTTCAGCAGGCTGCAAGGGCTTTCCGTTCGAGCCAAGGATGCACAGAAGCTTCTTGCACCCCTTACGATGCAATCAGCCTGCAGCAGGAGTTGGATAATCTTAAACTGCAGCCAGAAAACCCTGACTTGTGCTCCGAATTGAATTCCCTGCAAAAAGAGAAGCAGCGCCTCCAAGAGGAGCTAGCCAGCTGCCAGGCGGAGATTAAGTCGTCAGCATCCGAATGTACTAAAAGTGTGCAAAAGCTCGGACATCACTACATGACGAACCTCTCCCAGGGTCAGTTGCTCGACAAGCTAAAGGACCGGGTTAGGCAGCAAACCTGCAGCCTTCAGGACTATGGAAAAATGCTGGATCAGCAGGAAGAGCTAACACAGGAGCTGCAGCTCTATCGCCTGCGACTTCAGGAATTTGCAGAACGCCTTAGGCTTGGCAAGCTTAAGTTAAAGCGATGCCAAAAGGAGCAGCAGGAAAGCATTGAAGCCTTCAATGTGCAGATACGGGATTACGAATACTCGCTTGCCTCAAAGAGTAGCTATCCGATATCCCTGCAGCTATCCACGAGTGCCACGCTACCGGAGATCGAAGAGATTATAGAGCGGCTGAGGGGGGAAGCCTCACCAGTTAACCACATATCATCATCGACCTCAAGGCATCCTTTGGGCGCAGTCAGCCACTCCGCCCCTCATTAAAACCCATAAAGTTCGAGTTAATTTAAGCAAATATTTGCGTGTTACGTTAGTTACGCACTGAGCCCGCCTATCAAACTGCTGGCTTAGTAATTCCTCCTTGAATTTCACAGATTTATTTAATTGAATTTATCAACTGAAAGCCTCGACAATTTCCTGGGCCCTGGATTTAGGTTCGTGTAGTTGACATTTGAATGAGTCCATCGACAGCTTGGCTACACTCTTACTCAAAGAGAATATTGGCAAAGTTAAGCTGCAGAACCTTGAAATATTAATACCTTTTAATCCCCAGAAGCTGGTAAGTGCCAGAAAACAGCGCTTTTCGAAGGAGGCACTTAACTAATCAGCGTACTTAAGAGGATTCTGTGCAATTATAATCAATAACTACGCGGTGGCAAGCTCAGTTGTGTTCAAGGAAATGTTTTAAGTAATAATACAAAATTTCTTTAATTTAAAATGAACACTGTAAGGGTGTTTTTTTAAAGGCCTTTATAATGAATATTGGGAATGCGACCTTTACTTAAGAATTAAAATGAATAAGCTAACGAAAAATAATGAAGTACTTTTATATATATTTGTATCAAATCTGAATCGAATCTTAAATGAAATGTCCTCCCCAGCCATAGAGAGTAACAGCTATACGGCGGCTACATTTTCCTGTTGCATATTTGTGGAGGACTTGTGGATTGGCATTAATTTAAGGGTCCTGCAGCAGGGACGTCGCATAACGAGGGGGAGTCGTCGGGTGGACCCAGAGTGAGCTGCGGGGTTAGATTTATAATGCGTTTGTGTTTGTGCCCCGGAGTGGAACTAATAATCTCATTACTCAGCTGGAAGAGAGATGCCAGCCAACGCCAGCGCCAGCGTCACCAGTCAGCAGGAAAACTTGGAAACTATAACCGCACGCACATGGACATGGCTGGCTATGGCTGGCTATGGCTGCTGTGCAATTAAACAGTGAACAGAGTGCATAAATTATTTCTCCCTGCAACAAAATGCTTAAAGTCCGCCGCTACAAATCCCGTCAGCAGGGAGGTGCTATAAAGTACAGGAATTAGTCTAATGGAAATGCGGATTCCTCGAGCAAACAATGCCAAAATTTCAAATGTATGTAAATTCCCAGCAAAGAACAACACAACAACCTAGAATTTTGCGCAAATTGAACAAAAACAACACAACAACACACACGTTCACGCCGTAAGTAAGGAAAATGTGGTCCAAATGCCAAGATTATGCCGTGTAGTAGTTAGTTCAGGCTCGGAAATAGTTATCTGCTCCACAGCATGAGTGTGTCATAGCCCGCTCCTTAACTTCGCAACTGAGAATACCGAGCACACCTTTAAAACTTGCTTCCAACAACTCCTGGGCTAAAACAATTATGGTTTGTGGTGGGAGTGGGCTGCTGGCTTCTCGGCCTGATGCCTGATGCCTGATGGCTGATGCCTGCCTCATGTTGCCAGCCTTGTACATTATTTTCCCTCATAAAACAAACACTCACCTCGGCAGCCAGCCGAGAAGGAGCCAGTCAGTCAGTCACTCACAAAAGAAACAGCATCCTCCGGCAGGCACCGGCACTGGAGTGAAATAATCGCATATCGTAAACTTTGACTGGGAGCTAATGAAGAATTGCGGAGCCCGGCGAGCTGCAATTGAGTTAATTAGCCCGAAAGAGAACTTTCCGAGTAAATGGAAACTGAAAAGTGTCGTGACGTCCACAAACAGTGGGGGCTCCCGGAAACTGCAGGTATTTATTTATGAACTCGACTTGCTTTGTTAAATGGTTATTCCAATTCTTGCTTTTAAGAATTTAACTTGATTTTTAAATAAGAAAATCCCAGCTACCTGTGGGTGGTAATTATCGACTTCTTACTGTACTTAACCCTGCTGTTCATACGGAAACTTTCGAACGGCTTCGATTGTCAAACAAACAAAAGAAAATAAGAGCAAAATGCTTGCGCCAATTTCGCTGTGTGAAGGGAAAATCGCCGAAAATCAAAAGGCTCTCTGTTTTTCCAACGGCATTCGGCATTCGGCTGTATCCTTTGCATCCACCATTTGCTGTGGCTCCTTGGCACTAATGGAAAGTAACGATGGTTGTTCTTTTCTGTTTAATTTCGACCTGCCAACGGGGATTCCCCGCTTTAAGTTGAAGGGTGCGCCGGTGCCGGTGCCGGTGCCAGCTTAAATTCGGAATCGCGCAGCGCGGAAGCGAATGAAATTTGTATGCGGAGCGGTGGAAGCCACGGGATGACTCGCTGACTGAACTGTTTTCTATGTTGCCCATGGACTTCTAGCCGGGATGATGGCGTTGCTCGGAATGGGGCAGAAAAAAAAAAATGTCAACTGCAGCGTGACCAAGTCCACGTCCACCTTTCCACCAGCCAATGTCGAGTCATGCGATTGCAATATTTATGCAGTTTGTGCAGCGTTCGCTATATTTGACAGTTGCTCTCTTCCGCTCAGCCGTGGGGACATCGCCGAGATATATCCTTTGAGCGAGCATCCCTATAATGAGTTCAGCCGCACAGGAAGAAGACTGTTTAATATCAAATCAATTCGATTTCTTCCGGGCTGGCCTTATTGGTATTCTGGATACGTCGATATCGAGGTTTAGTTGGGGATAAATATAAAGTAAGTATAAGGCCGCGCTGGGAAGTACAGTTGCGGCTTTATTATTTTTCATTAATTTTTTAACCTACCTATCCTTAGCTGGATATCATCTGTTTATCAGTATTATTTACAAAATATGTTTTTTTTTTTATAAAGGCAATATTTTAGAATATTAAATGTTCATTATAGTTTAATTATGTCGAAGATTTTATAATCTAAAAATATTTTTCAATTAAAATGTACAAGATATACTTTCCTAAAGAGGAGGAAATGATTATTAATTTTAAAAGTTCCTAAAAAAACATCTAATATCGTACTTTGTGACTTTCTTGAAACTTTTAACAGCATTTGCAACCATTTATATATTTTTAATGATTATTTTTCTTATCTCAACCGCACTCGTAGGGCATTTAGCCTTCGTTGTGGTGGACGTTATTGTTATTACTCAATTTTTTTCTGCGCATTTCAGCGCTTTTCGGCTCTAGGAAGTTTGCTTGCTTAGCCAGGCGTGCAACAGCCACAGCGGCAAAGGGCGAAATAGGCAGGACGATGCGATGCTGCAGCAGGTGGCGCGTGCGTTGCTCGAACGGCAATTGCATTATCAGTAAATTATATCTGCGGCGGCGCCGCTCATTCCCCTCCCGCTTTTCCGACTTTTCCCAGTGCCGACATGTTGGCCATGTTTACGGGTTGCCTGCGGCCATGTTTGCTTGCTCCTGCTGCTGCTGCTGGTCCTGCCTTTGCTTCGCTTGTGCGTCCTGCACATCCTCCATTGTTGGATGGCCGGATCCGGGTCTGTTGTTGCTGCCGCTGCTGCTGCTGCTGCTGCTGCTTGTTTGTGCGCCATTTTCGGCGCTTTCCTGCTGATTTATGCAAAACTGTGGCATTTTTCAATTGCATTTTACACTCGTCCTGCAAGTTTCGGCACCAGCTCCGCCGGATCCGGAGGCTCCAGGCTCCAGGCACCGCGCTCCGTGCTTCGTGCTTCGTGCTCCCTGCTCCAGGCTCCAGGCTCCTGACTCCGGGGTCCTGTTTCCTTTCGCTTGTTTGTGTTGTACAATTTTCACACATTTGTGCAACTTTGCCACCGAAATGTGCAACACATTGCCCCCGTCGCCTGGTTGTTGCTGTAGCTGTTCCATCTTCGCAGGACCTGCCACGCCCCTCTGCCCCCCGCTTTGCAGTCAACTGCATTTTATTGCCACAGATGGGAGTGCGGCTGTAGCCACGATATCCACGCTCGGTTTTGCGCATTTAATGCCGAGTTATAACTTTCACGTGGGTTGCTTTAGTAGTTTTTTACACGCACACACACACACAGCCTGAGTTACGTGGCCACATAAAAAATATACTTAACAGGAGAGAGCGGAGGTGAAAGGGATTCGCTCCGAAAGTGTCACTTATGCATAGAAGATTTGCGATGCATTTTTCAATGCCTAATAAACATAATTTCAGCGCAGTTTATCATGTGACAGCGTATAAAATCTGCTTCGCTTACGCATTAATTTGTTTATGGATCGTGAAAATCGCTGATTGATATGGAAAATAGATTGCTACGCATGGAAATGAGAATTCCACACAGATGAATATGGTTTACGGCTAGACTTTACTGTATTACTTTAGGGGAAAAGCCGTGGAATTTGCAGTTATGTGGTTATATAAATTCAAAAGAACTTGGTAATATTTTCAGTTTTTTTTTTAGTTATTAAATTCCCTTTTTCTCTATCATATTCATTTGATTTTTCCTAGCAACCCTCGCCCTCGAATGAACTCTGATTTTGTAGCATCAATTTTCCAGCTAATTGCAAAAATAAGCAAAATTATGTGCCGGGGCATAAACACACTTGTCCCCTTCTCCACCCTTGGCAGTCATTCCATCTTGCTCTGATGCATTGCCAATCGGAATTATGCACTTTGACAGGGAACGCATTTAGTGTTAATCATACGCCCTGTTGCACCACGGTTGCAGCCTGTTTGCTAATTCAATCTGCCGGAGCGAGTGCACACACAGAGAGTGGCAAGTGGCAAGTGGAGTGTGGGAAGGCTGAATACTTCACACTAAATAATTAAATATATTTAAGTTCTGGCAGGAAGAGGAAATCCGATTTAGATGGAATTTGCGGCAAACAAATTTATTGGCGCATAATTCAAGGCGGCGCAGCGATGATGTTGCCCCGCACTGACGATGATGCATTGCGGGGCAGGAAGCAGCCCCAAGATATGAATGAATGCAGCTGGCAATTTATGGCGAACCTAGCGGTGCAATGACTGCAAATGCGGGTGTGGGTGGGGTACACTTTGGGCCAAGGACGTCGCCTTGCCAAAAGCAGCAAACCAACCGGCAAAGGCAAAAGAAAACGCCAGCGACAGAGGCCATGGCGATGGCAGAGCGGAAACGGAAATGGAAATGCGCAAATGCAATTGTCACACACAAGCACACGCCACACTCACTCTCGACGGGTTGAAATTTTAATGGAAAATTGGTGTACTCGTCGTGGCAATAAATGAAGCTCGCATTTCTATACGTCGGGCTAATAAAAGGGCCACCACCCCAGGCCGGAGTGACAGTCGACAAGCGGCTAGACAACACGAGGCCCGAAAACACTGAAGGGGCGGCCACTGCCCCCCTTTTTTGGCTTTGGAGGGTTTTCGAGCGGGCTTGGCCTCGCCCCGAGATTGAAGGTACGCAAATCAATTTGTCAAGCCAGGCCCTTGGGCGAGTATCCTTCAAAGGAGCACCTCTGCTCCGCTCTGCCCGGCTCTGTTGTTCAATCTTTATGCCTAACGCTTAATCTTTCAATTTGCATATTACATAATCGCCTGTGAGGGGGGCTTATGAAGGTGGGAAGGTGGCAAGTCACTGGAAAAATATAGATAAAAAAGTTACAAATAAAAATTAAATAAATTTACAAATACTAAAAGAAGTAAAATAACATATTAAACAATTAATTACAGAAATTGGTATATAAACCATATTTTAAGTGCTTAGTACTGCTTCTTGTAAGCCAAATTTTCTCATGGTGCACTACCAGATACGACCTGACCATCAAGGCAATGCTTGATGGTCACTTGAACGCTGCACGCACTGCAAGAGGGGCTCGGCCGCAGGCAAACACTTGACGTGCGCTTATGCGGCACCGAGTTGCGCATACGCCGTGTGGGCCGCACACTGGCCCAACCGCTTATTGAATATGCTGATGCAGGTGGAGCGGCCATATATGGTATATGCTACAGGCTGCATGCTACATGCTACATGCTATATGCCATGGAAGCACCAGATCCATGTTGATATATGTCACACAGACTGGGCAAAATAAACTGCAGCAAAGTGAGGGGGCCCGAGTGTCTGTCTGTGTGTGTGTTGGGAGGGGGGCGTGGCCTGTTCCACTTACTGGGCATCGATGATAGGCGTTGATACAGTTGCTGTAACAGGATTAGCCCTGGATTTGGCTTAGTTTGCCAGGCAGGCAGGCGGCTCTGATGGATGGTATTCGGAAGGGGATTTGGGAAGCAGGGAACCGGAGGCAGGACAACTCCAAACATTATGCAAGACAAATCCGTAACAAGGGCTGCAAGTTAATGGGACGACCTCAATGAAATGCCTCAACTGCATTGCCGGCCACTGCGCCAGTCAAATATTATTCGTTGCGGCCCCCAAATAAAATGCAATTATTGTCCATCTATCAAATGGGCAGCAGCGGCAGCGGCGGCAGTGGCAGGCTGTGTGTGTGGACAGGTGCGGGTGTGGGCTCTTAATTGCTTTGGCTTTGGGTGTGCTCTGTTAACTATTGGCAGGGACTGTGTGTGGCTTACTTGGGCATGCAAATGGAAATTCTCTTAGCCCGGCTTAGTGAGCCAAACCGAAAAGATTGCCTGCCTTCCAAATTCAACTAAAAGCCATAGATTGCTTTTCCCCAAATTCGACTCAATATGATTTTTGGTTATTCTCTTCGACGAAAATTGATTTTCGGGCCTCATAAAAATTGTTAGTTAAACTAAACTCCTCCCCCCACTGGCCAGGTCTCCGTTTGTTGTCTTTCGGCCCACGAACCCTGCAATTAACAACTTTTAGTCGGAATGGAGGAGAGGCAAGGTAACCCCAATTAAAAACAAGGCAAAACAAAGGAAAACCCGAGCCAAAGCCAGGGAAGCGGAAGTGGCAGTGGACGTGGAGGGAAGCCGAAGGAATTGAAAGTTTTGCCGCATAACAATTAATTAAATTTGTATTCGTTCGCCTTTGTGTCGCTTGTTGTGCAACACACACAAGATATTGAATATCAAACAAAGGCGGTGCCACCCAGCAATGGAATGGAATGGAATATTTCAACTGTAACTGAGCTCTATAATTATAAGTCAGGTAGCCAGGTGAGATGGAATGGCAGGACCTTGACTGATGGGGCGGGATGACACGGGCCGAGGCAGTCGCTCTGGAGGAAGTGTAAGCGCAGACGTAAGCATAAAAACAATTAAAACTTTTGCCAAAGTCAAAGGCAGTACTTGCGAACGGTACACTGGAGGAAAATGCCTTTTATTCCTGTAAAATCGAAAAGAGAAATGAGGAATAGAATTTCTAGGAATTAAGTATTGCTTTACAGATGCTATTAATTTACTTTAAGTGAATAAGGTTACCTAAAAAATCCATGTTCTTCCTTTAATTCATTTTAAAATAGAAATGTTTATGTTTAAATAATAAAACGTCTTAACAATTAAACATTTTCTAAATTAAAATAGTAATACACATTTTAGAATATTTTTTAATTTGCTGAAATCGCCATTTAACTACCAGACATTTCTTAAGATTTATATCTCCTTAAAACAAATATATTTAATCACTTTCAACCTCTCTTATCATCAGTATATATATATATAAATACTATTAAAAAATATACATAATCTACACATATCTTTAGCTATTTACAAATATATTTAAAGCCTTAAATATTTCGCTATCTGTACCACCTTGATGCTGCACATTTCCATCCATATTTCACGTCTAACCCTCGACCCCAAGTATCCGTTTTAAGTCGCTAAGGATATCCTGAACAAGAAACGCTTGATTTCCCGTGCTTAGGAGTTTTTCCCCGTGCAAGGCTCCAAGCTCCCTGCCCTGCAATTAGTTTCCCGGAGTGGCTATAAAAAGCAGGCCAATACATTGCTTCCGACACTCGCCCTGAGCGGCTGACCACCACTCGACTTGCGGCAAGGCCCCATCGATAGTATCCACTTGAGTTCATCGCCGGAATGATTGACAGCACGGAGCCACAGCCTGCCATCGCTGGCCACTTCTACCGCATCCCTCGATTCTCGGCGAGAATCGTTGGCATCTGGCCGGAGATGAGAAGGGGCAGTGGTCCGTGGTACACCCATCTCCTGTTCGTGTTCGCCTTCCTGGTGGTCCTGGTGGGGGCTGTGGGCGAGGTCTCCTATGGCTGTGTACACCTGGACAACCTGGTTGTGGCTCTGGAGGCCTTCTGCCCCGGCACCACCAAGGCTGTGTGTGTGCTGAAGCTGTGGGTCTTCTTCCGCTCCAGCCGCCAGTGGGCGGTGCTCGTCCATCGCCTGCAATCAATGCTGTGGGCTGCTCGCCGCGAGGAGGGCCAGCGGATGCTGGTCGCCCTGGCCACCACGGCCAGCAGGCTGAGCCTGTTGCTCCTCAGCTCCGGCTCGGCGACCAACGCCGCCTTCAACCTGCAGCCGCTGATTATGGCCCTCTACCGGTGGCTGTTTGAGCTGCCCGGTCAAATCGAACTGCCCTTCAATATCATGTGAGTATGCGGATATCCTAAGGCTCACTTGAATATCCTCGAAACCAAGTGACCGAGTAATCTCCAGAGCTTTGCGAAGAAGCTTGTAAAAGAACCAAGTATTCGGCCAATTGGAGGCTAAGAAATTCGGAAGTTGAATACAGTCTTAAAATATTTTAAAGCTTATTTTGTAGGCATCGCGAAACCACTAAACTCTCTTTTCCTTTAACTTAATACTTGTACTTTGTTCCTATATAAAAAAACTTGTCTTTCAGTGCTGTTTAAGCCGCACGAACGTACTTTTCTTAATCAATCGATAAAGTTAATTAAGGCCTTCAGCTTCAGCCTCTTTTAGTGCTGAAAATCTTGAACCAATTTGGTTAATGAATCGCAGGCAATTCCAAATGCATTAATTATGGCTTGCCACTCGGCGATCGCGGCACCCTTAAGGCGCTCTCGGGGATCTGGCATGGAATATTAATTTTAACACTCGATATACCCATGCTCCCTGTCACCAGATTGCCGGCATTCGCCGTCCAGCCGTCCCTGTTTCCGGTCACCTACGTGCTGCTGACCGCATCCGGGGCCTGCACTGTGTTCGCATTCAGCTTCGTGGACGGCTTCTTCCTCTGCTCCTGCCTCTACATCTGCGGCGTTTTCCGACTGCTGCAGCAGGACATACGCAGGATATTCGCCGATTTGCATGCTGGTGAGTGGGTGTTTGTGTGTTTGTGTAACTGGCGAGATGACAATGGCTCCGGCTTCTCTGACTTTTCTTGGCCCTTCTTCCTCTGTCAGATTCCGAGGATGTTTTTACGGAGGCAATGAATGCGGAGGTGCGCCAAAAACTCGCCCACGTCGTCGAGCGGCACAATGCGATTATCGATCTGTGCACGGACCTAACACGCCAGTTCACCGTTATCGTTTTAATGCATTTCCTGTCCGCCGCTTTCGTCCTGTGCTCGACCATCCTGGACATCATGTTGGTAAGCCCTTTTTCCCGTCGCCAGGGGCTCGTAGAAACTTTATTTGTTGGGGGTTCTATGCAAAAGTTAAGGTTTAGGTAAATTAAAGATCTATCTTAGAGAAAGTGGGAGAGATCAGACCTTAGCTGCAATAATTTAATTATTATTTAACTCAGTAAATGATACCCCCTTAAATAG
Source organism: Drosophila auraria (assembly GCA_008042615.1). Taxonomy (NCBI): domain Eukaryota; kingdom Metazoa; phylum Arthropoda; class Insecta; order Diptera; family Drosophilidae; genus Drosophila; species Drosophila auraria. The sequence goes on from VNJW01010210.1 coordinate 53,765, forward strand.
TTTTCCTTTGCCGCCTTTGACCATTCACCTCGCCTGCATTCGGCGGCCGCTTTAAAAGTTTTTCCCTGTTTGCTGTTTTTTCCCCCAACGCTTCGTCCTGGCCGCGGCAGCTCCTTCTCGATTTGTTTGTTTGCTTTGTGGCTGCGACTGCGGCTGTGGCTCTCCTCCGGTGGCAATTTATAAGCGCATGAATTGTTACGGCTCCGAAAAAAGTTTTTAATGCGACTTTCGCACGTTTTCCGGTGTCCCGGACACCGGAGACCCATAAGCTGTTTGCTGCAACAGTCGAGCGCCGAAAAATGTTCGGTGGGCTTCTCGGTTCCTCTGTTCCCATTGGGATAAACGATGCCAACACTTCTTGCGCCTCGGCAGCCGCTCCTTACGCGGCTCAAAGTGTTGAGTTATCCATTCGAAACTTGTTTATCGCTCCGGTGTCTTGAGGCCAGCGATCTGTTATCACTTTTTAACTTTCTGCGTTTTTTTTTAAGAAAAAAAGATATATGACACAATGAGGTTCCCCAAGCATCTTAGGAAAAATGTAGAAATATATGAAAAGTGTACCACTTCAAAGCTTATACATTTTTTTGAAGACTTTAAACTTTTTTAAGCAGGAAATAAATGGTTTAACTGATTTGACTAGAGTTGGGGCATTTTTTTTATAGTTTTATAAAAGATTTATTTAATTAGGAAACCTAAAAACTCTTAAAATATTTTGTAGAATATTTGCAAAACCTTTGTAGGGTAATTTTAATAGAAATTAAATACTTTATGAAGCTATTTAATTTTTAGGGAACATAAAATAAGGGCATAAAATCAATAAATATATTTTAAACTTTATAGAAATACTTTAAAGGGAAATAAATATTAGAGAGAATTAATTGGCCGAAAAGAAACTTCTTATTTATATAGAAAGTTTTTCTAATGTAATTTCCATATTTTATTTTCTGGAATATTAACCTTGGACCCAATTTTTGACTTGACCTCTACTTGAACAGCACTAAAGCCATTAAAATTGGAATAGAAATAGAAGAACGAAAAAACAAATGCAGTTTATTGTGGCCAAATCCTATTTGGGTCTGTAAAATGGAGCGTGCTTTCAGTTTTATTCACTCGGCGACATGCATAAATCGCATAATTCTTTTTCAATGCCAAAATGGAAAGCCGGACGAGTGGAAAAATGAAAAAGCTGAAGAAAGAGACGGAGAAGGAAAAGCAATCAGAGTGAGACCGCAACTAGCCCAAGACCATTTGGCAAAGAACATTACTTTGATGTTTTCGCATTTCGCAACTACTTCAAACTCTGGCAAACTACTGTGTAAAGTGTATTTAATAATCCGTTGCGGTTTTTTATTTCTATTTTCCACCACAAGCAATTTCACTCCAATTAATGGCATCGTCCCTTATCCAATTCTCCAGCATTTTCATATTATTTTATTCTATTACCTCTGGTCTCTGTCTTCGCAGAACACGTCGTCGCTGAGCGGCTTAACCTACATCTGCTATAGCGTCGCGGCCCTTACGCAGCTATTCCTCTACTGCTTCGGCGGCAATCACGTCGGCGAGAGTGTGAGTAAGACAGCTCGCACTTTCCCACTTTTCCCGCTTTTTCCACATTTGCCACGCTTTTTCTCTCAACCACTTTTCCACTTCCTTTTCACTTGCACCAAACCATTTTCATTTCCATCATTCATTGGGTTTAGGATACCCTAGCGAAGGGGTTGTCCTTTTAAGTTAGTTTGCAGCTAGTTGGGAAATTTTTAAATATCTAAAAAAATACTTCTGATTATAATTGGCATCTACTTATTATTTTATTAGTATGTTAGGGAATTTTAAGTTGATAAAATAATATTTACATCACTTTTTGTATTAACTTTATTAAAAAATCACTTTTTCTTTAGTTAATTCTTTGTATATAAATAATTTCTTAAGTTCAAACTGAAAAATCTTCCTAAAAATGATAGATAATATAAAATATATTTTAATTTATTATAAGTAATAACATTTACATATATAACATAAATTTGTGTATATAATATATTTTTAAATATATTTTTATATATATATTCCGTAATTCCTGAAATACTTCCTAAAGTATCCCTGCATTCGTTTCCACTCCAATTATTTTCACAGCGTGTGTACTGTACCCACTTTTCCGTTTTTGCAATTCCTGTAATTTCAATTTGACGCTAAACATTAAGCAGCCAGGCGGCCACATAAAAAATGATGTGCCCCACACACATACAAATTGCACTTGTGATAAAATTTTAATTACACAACAAAGTGCGGAGGACTGAGCCTGCTCAGTCGGGTATCCAGTTCCCGAGCCAGACGACGTCGCCGACTCAGGCTAAGATTCAGATTCAGAACCAGATCTAATTCCAATTCGCAGAGCGCTGCTGTGGCGGACGTGCTGTACGACATCGAGTGGTACAAATGCGACGCGAGGACTAGAAAAATGATTTTAATGATATTACGGCGTTCGCAGCGGGCAAAAACAATTGCGGTGCCGTTTTTTACGCCCTCCCTGGCAGCCTTCGGTTCGGTATGGGATGCGTTGATTATGATAATAAATGTTTATGTTTCCATTCCTCTGACTCCTCCTCCCCTTTCCACTCGCAGATACTCAGCACAACCGGCTCATATATCACGCTGCTGAAGACGTTTCTGTAAGCCTACGCGGCGTATGATTGATATCCCGGATTGGATTTGCCAGCAACAGCAGCAGCCACTGCAAATTTGTCCTTCGCTGTTTGTTTGTTTGTTTGTTTAAATTAAAACCTTCAACCGAATGGACATTAAATTGCCTGTGAATCAGCAACAAGTGCCGCCTGTCCGGGCCGTAATTGTTTCATGTAAATGTTGCGATGATCTCTTCTTCGTGCGGATGCCAACTAATGAAAAACACTTGCGGCTACGGGCACATTAATTGGGTCAGTCCGGTGAAGGGGAAATGGGAAACGGGAACGTGGGTGGTCTGGAGTGGTTCTGTGGCGAAGACAGTAATGGCGTTTTTATGGCGCCATCTTGAGGTCCCCGCACCGTGGAGCCGTTTTTGTTAACACAATATTTTTGCTCTTTCCTTGCAGCAGCAAATATCAATAATAATTTCTGAAATTCGAGACTGTTATGGCGGCTGAGGCTGCCGCAAATGGGTTTTCTTGTGAAATTATCGCAGGTCTATATAGATTTTATTCTTTAGGGCATACATAAAAAATTATGAGAGTGCTTTTAATTAGTTTAAACCATTGAACATAATTGTGGATTTTCTGTGGTTGTAATTATTTACCAAAATTATCGAAATGTAGTTTTAGAAATTATTTTGTGTGCAAAAAGGGAGTTTAAATTGAATGTACTTGTCTTTTTTTTGGTATTTATCATAAAAATTTATTTTATTTAATTGGTAAAGCAAATGTTTTAAATCTTAATACGATACAAAAATACAAATGTTTTATGCCATTAACACTTTGGGTTATAATTACTTTAATGAAATCCATAGCAAATTAGCAATAGTATAATATCACCTATATCCCCATTATATTTACCATTTAAATAAATTGATATAAGAATAAAATAATAATCATTTGTTTTGAATTTAACTCATTTGCAAGCGTAAATATAGAATTTATTCCTAAAGGCTACATAAAATATTATGGAAATGCCTTGAATCGGTTAAAACCCTTCAACTTAATTTTATATGTTCTATAGATATATTTAATTACCAATATAATCGAAATGTAGCTCTAGAAATGATTTAATCTTCAAAAAAGGACTTACATTGAATTTACTTAACTAAAACTTTTTTTTTAAATGGTAAAACAAATATTTTAAATTATAAATACAAAATAGGCTTTGGTTTTATGGCACCATTACATGCCAAATATCCCCATTATATTTACCATTTATGTATATAAATTGATAAAAGTAACAAAATAATAAACATTTGTGTTGAATTTATCCCTTTGGCAGGCGTAAATGACACAAACAGATACAGATATACATTTAAGCAGCGCCACTTTATTTGCTTTTTGATTATGTCTTTGATTACTTCATTTGCATTTGATGATGAGTAATGTTCAGCACTGCAGTTTCCCTTTTGCAGCCGCAGGACTTGGGCATATTTCCCATTTTCCAGCAACTAATTGACTTGAAAGCTATGGAAAATTGTTGATTTACTAAGTACTCACCGCATTTCAGAAGGAAATTAAAACTTTGCCACTGCGCGCAACCGCAAAAGTCTGCACAAAATGAAAAGCCCATCACTCGCATGTTAGTTTCGTTTCAGTTTATTGTTGAAAGAATTCATTCCATTGATTTATTCATTTGGTTTGTCATCACATAAATTATCTAAAATCTGCTTACTGGCTTACGTGTAGTAAATTCATGCCTACCCATAGTAATACTCGCTACACACATTCATGTGCAATACCAAACTTAGTCGAGCATGCCGCCATTGATTTCATTTGCATTTCCGCTCTTAGCCTTCGCATTTCACATTTGTTTTGTTTTCATTCAATTTCGCATTGCCGAGTGCCGCGTGACTAAATTTCATTTTGCCCATAAATAAATTCCATACAAGTTAGTATTTATAATTAAGTTTTTTGCTTTTATGATATCAGATGATGAGAGTTCTGCCTTTATATTATATTACAATTTTCGGTTAGTATTACGTGGTGTGTGTTGGTGTGAGAGTGTTATCCTTATTCTTTTTATTTTTTTCTTTTATCCTGGTTAGCCTGGCTCTCTGTGTTGAGACAGCATGAAATGTTTATAAAGTCGATGCGTGCGTCCTTTGTCAGGAGTAGAGCCTCAGTAATGAAATAAAATACACACAAGTATCCGAATGGCATGTATATAAGTATGCATATCCTGTAAGCTGCTCCGCATCTTTGTGGTATTTACAGAGAGTGTCATCCTTCTGTGTCCCGCTTCCCGCTGCCCGTGGCCTGTGTCCCGTGTCCCGTGTCCTGTGTCCTTCGTCCCTTGTCCTTGCTCCATGCCTTTGCATTCTGCATTTTACATTTTGCAGTGTCTCATTTCGCACAATGAAATGTAAATATTAAAAGGGAAACATACATTCGCCTGAAAGGAAAAGCGGCTGCCTTGTTGTTTGCCTTTACCATTTTCCTTTTGCCAGTTTGCCAGCCTTCTAAAAAACATCTCTCGCAGGGGCCACGGAAAACTGCCAGCGTCATGGAACATAATTTTCTCGTTCCGCTGCAATTACAAAGCTAACAGTGCCGATGATGAGGATGACGACGACGACGATGCTGGGGACAACTTTCGGTCTCAGTTGCTGACAGCCAATACTCCCAGCCATAGCATCAGCTGGAGAAGAAGCAGCTGGAGTGTACCGTAGGAGCAGCCTCGTGCCGCCCCGCTCTTCTGCATGGCAGCGGGATTCTCATCTGCGGGGGAGACAAACAGTGGCACAATGAGCATGTGTATTCAAATTTTGCCAAGCACAGCGCCATTAACTATGCGAGGCCAGATAACTTAATTTAATTGTGACCTACACGGGAAAAATATGCAAAAAGCAGGTTCTTCCTAAATAAAATAAATGAGGAAACATTGTAACTGGCCATAAGCAGAGCAAAATAATGGGTTAATAAGGTTTTGAATTATTAAAAATATCTATTATAATTTTAAATGAATCTATATCCCAAAATAACGCCATATATATAGTGTTTGAACTGAATAAAATACATTATAAAACACTCTAACTTACCATAAGCAGAGTAAAATATTGGTTGAATAAGGTTTTGATCAATAAAAAAATATGTCTATTGATTTTAAATTAATCTAAAATCATTTTAATATTATATTTCCAAATAACTTAAAATTTTTCTCTGTGCTCTGCCACCTCTGACTGTGAAAGTGAGTCCTATTTAATGGCGGAATGGGTGCCACGGGTGTTTGTCCCGACTAGATAAATGACATATGTGTGTCTGCGTATACGCAATATTTCTGCGGCCTTTCCCGGCCGAGCAAATGTTATTCCAGGCGCATCATTTGTCAATGCTTTGTTTTGAAACGTCACAAAGGATACGATACCCATACTCCGCGCACTGATTTTTAAGGCCAAAGGCGGGGTGGCGGCTGTGGGAGAAATGAGTAATGCTCCACGGGTGCAGGGTAGCTCTGGGGGTCTATAAACAAGTTGGGGAATTGGGTTAAAATTTCGGTTAAATCATTTTTTATGGCAGGCAAAAGGAGTGTGGCTTAAAGAAATAATTCAGCCTTGCTTTCTGCGGCTTTGTGCAGAATTACTTTAATGGAATTTGTTGTGAGAATGCAATTAATATTTAAATATTCAATAAATATCACACCACAAGTAGTAATCATGGCTATTTTCAGGGAAAACTCAAGTGATATAAGTAAGGAAAGTGCTGTAAATAATTCCCCATTACACACACTCCACCAAAACTCCCCATAGAGCATTTCCCTGGTCGCTGTAACGCCTTGACTAGACCTACACTCCGCTCTTATCATTTCTCTTAAAATTTTATTGCCTTTGATTTATTATCTGTATTTATGCTACCAGTCACAGTCCCAGTCACAGTCCCTGGAGCCTCTATCTGGGATGCCGCACACACACACACCCACCAGTCAGTCCAGTCAGTCTTGTGGATGCCACATGTGGGGCATGATTAAGTGCCTTTTTGCAACTTACTCCTGACATTTAATCATATTTATTACGGCTTCGCTGGGAGATGCTCAGCGAGACAGGAGAGGTTGATGCTCTTTAAAATGCAAATTCCTGCTCGTACAACAATTTCATTTGAATAAACAACTTAACAACTTAAGTGCTGGACATTTCGCTTAACATTTGATACTGCATAAAAACTAGGACTACGAGAGGACGAAATGACTTGCGCTTCAATTTGCTGCAAATGTCCTGCCATAAAAGGCCATAAAAAACAGTGGAAATTGCTGGACAAAGGACGCGTCAAGTTTATGCCCCTCATTTCGCAGCTTAAAATGTCTTAATTCCCGTCTAATTTATGTGTAAAATATGCAAAGCCAAGTCTGTGCGTTCTGCTCCTCTTCCAGCCGCGCATTACTCATACGCCAAGGAGGCCCAACGCCGGAGAGGGAAGTGGCGCCCAAACAAACAACCGGATAAATGATGGAGTGAGAGTGCGGCGGAACTTTTAGTTTTTAGGCCGTGTCCGTGAATGAATGGAGCTGGGCACAGTGCTGGCCAAAAAATGGCAGCTCTACGAAATGCTCTTAGCTTTCGGGAGTTAACTTCTACTTGGGCATCCTTTCCTGGCTGGCAGTGTAAGTGATAGGCTTAGAATAGAGTCGGGACAGCACCTGAGACGGAAGCCAGAAACTGGAGGCACTCAAAGAAACATTCAGAATAAGGAACTATTTGAGAAGAAATATTCTTTAAATATATTTGCCATAAGAATACGTTTCAATCTAATTTAAAATGATTTCTACCAACATTTAACACGCTTTTTTTCGAGTGCAGGCCACACTAGCCGTCCCCGGACTCACCATTAATCACATGAACCAGGACGCTGGCACTGCTGGCCGTCGTGGGCTGACACGTGTAGTTGCCGGTGTCCGTGGTCTGGGCATTCGAGATGCGGAGCCTGCCGGCAAGAGAGGATTATAAAGCTCGCTAGAAACAACTCAATTAGGCTGACGGCACCCACCTGGACTTGAGCGTGTCGCCCAGCTGCGATTCCATGGCTATTCGAGTTGCGAACTCCTTTTGCAGGTCCACCTCGCTCATTATGTCGTTGGGCGACACATCCTCGGAGATACCCTTACCGGCTGCACCCTCCATCCTTCCAACCATCGGAGTCTCCGGCTGGCCGTCGTCCGCATCGAAGGGGGTGATCATGTGTTCGCCGCGATACCAGTAAATCGGGCCGATGTCCTTCACCGACGGCTGCTGGACCAGACAGTTGAGGATTATGGCACTGCCCGCCTTGAAGTGCAGATCGTGCGGACCACTGATAACGGCCTTGGCATCCGGAGAGATTTCTGCAAGAGTAACGAGAACCCGCAAATGAATCGAAAACACGCATCCAAGGTGGCATAACCAAAGTTGAATAACCAAAATCAATTTGGGGCAATCGGTCGTAAAACGAATTTGCAGTCACCCGAATGCACATAAAAAGTTTTAATCATAAAACTTTATGGAATAACTTTTCAATTGCACTAAATTTAAGTAAGCTCGGAAAAAAGTCCGGGGCGGAAGGTAGTGAGAAAATCACACCAGACATGACCGCACACACTCGTGTGTAAATAGACTTATGGATATGACTGTGTGGCTGTGTGTCTGTGACCAAACGGAGAGCCACACACACACGGGCGGCTATGAAACTGGGTTAATAATAATATTTATTATGCATTGGACTGTGCAAATAATAATAATTAAAAAATATACCCGAAACCAGGAGACATGCCGTGGCAAAATGAAATAAAAATTCAGCTGTGGCACTATGGGCTGGGATTTTTCTGGGACATTTTTGAGGCAGCGGAAGGAGGCTTTTTGGGGCTTAATTCTTAGGTAAGGAGCTTAAGGATAAGTTGATATTTATGGGGATTTCACAGATCAAGGTTTTATTTATTGACTTCTTTATAAGTTCTTCTTAAGTTCGCAGCAATTATCTTTTAATTGTTGAGGAGAGAGGAGATATCTTGGGCAAGGGACATTCTAGTTCTGCTCCTTAAGATAATTATATAATTAAGCATATCTGATAGTGTCTAAGAATCTGCCTAGACAGAGAAATTATGGGATCCGGAAATTAAGTATTCGCGTACTCAAATTTGTCCTATTCTTATTTTGAGTACGGATTTTTTAAAAATTTGTAGATCAAGTTTTTTTCCTTACTTTGAGACTAAAAAAATTCAAAATGAACACAAAAGTACTTACACCAAAATTAAGAACAAATATACTTGAATAAAAATGGTTTTATCCTTAAATTGAGTACGTCTGTACTCAAATTTGAAGAAAAGGGGCTATAGCTACAGTTATCATACATTTTCTTTGAACTTTTCCTCTTTGAACATATTCCTTTTCTATTTGATACATTTTATTTTCCCAAGTTTCCCCGCTGGCATTTTTAACTGTACTAACCTTGCTCTTTTCGACCCACTGTGGCCGCGAGCAGCTCATAAAAGTGCATATGATGATGATTACATGGGTCGCAGGATGCTCAGGGATATCCTGCAAAGGGGGTTAAGGCGTCTGCGAGGATCTCGCTCTTACTCTCTGCCGCTGCTGTCTCCCTCCCATTTACACTCGATGTGTTTTTTTCCGTCTGTTTGTTTGCGTCTGTGGCATATGTTGAGCGCGCGCGTGTGTGAGTTAAAAAATCCCATTGCGCCATTAAGTGCGTGTGTATTTGTATCCCCCCCGAAACGCCTCTCGCCGAAACGCCCATTTTGCGAGAGTGTTTGTGCAGTGTCACTGCGTTAAAGGCAATTAACACCCGGCGGAGCGAGGGAAAGGGAAAATCCAGCGAAAGAGACAGAGACAGAGGCAGAGAGAGACCAGAGCCCGCTATTTTTCATTTCAGGTTTTATATTTTCCTTCATTTTTCAGCAGCTGTCGCTAAAGTTCTGCGTGCATTTTGTGTGGCGGCGCATGAAGTTTTTTAATTTAAATATTTCACGAAAATAAAATGCAGCCGAAAACAACAGCCAGCGAGGCGTTGAAAAGGCTCTGGATTTTCCTAAGGTCAAATGGTTGTAATTACCAGTTAGAAAGAGCGGAAAATGCTATCAAGGCAATATCCATATTAAACGCCAGAAAAAATCCTGATGAGATTTGAGGAAATGCCGCGGAAATGGCTGGGGATTAAACCATATGCAGTGGAAATTTTTATGGAAAAAAATGTAATGCTGCGGAAAAACTGATGACAAATATTTGTACACAGTCTGGGATAATTTCATTGCATGTTTTCCAAGGGCTTTTACGAGCAATTGAACTGAGAGATGTTTTTTTTTTGTATTTGCTTAATTTGGAAATCAAAGATTAAATAGCTGTAATTATAGAAATGCCAAAATAAATAGACTCAGGGGCCACAAAGGTTACAATAAATAATTATGGAATTTTAATAAGGAAACTGGTTCGTGAAAAATGTTTTAAATTAATTAAAATGCTTTAAAAGCCTTAAGAATATTTTATTTAAATTGAAATATTTGTTATTTATTTAATTATTACTTATTTCAAATTTCTTCAGAGAAGAAAATTTAAATAAAAAACCTTATAGCCAAAGGATATCATTTACAATGTGTACAAACGTGATGTATGCATGCGAGAAAAGATTTCAAGAAAAATATTGTGAAAAATTGATTGCAATATTGCACTTTTTGATTATTTATATATATATTTCTTTACTGCAATGAAAATTGCGGAATTTCTCCCCTACTTATTTTTTCCAGCGAATTTAACAATCAATTATGCTGCTAATTGCAGCTGAATATATGGTATATATTTTTCAAGAATTATGCGTGCATAAATACGACCCTTTAAATTGTCATCTTAGGGCATACTTTATGCATATTTATTTTGTATATTTCAACCCAAGCTTGGCGAACGCAACGCCCCAAGCTGAATTTATATCAGGCATAAATCTCTTTCCCAAAAAAAAGGGCGAGAAAAACTGCGAAACGCTGGGGGAAAAATAAAATCGTTTGGGTGGAGCGCATAAATTTACATAATGACATTAATTAAATGCGCTGCAACGCACTGGCCCCGGCCAAGGAAAAGCAACAGAAAAATATAAATAAAAGCCGAGCAAAAGGGGCGACAAGGAGAAAGAGGAGCAAGGAGCGAGGAGCGCCTTGCAAAAGTCACTCATACGACACGTATGCCGATAATGTTATTAAGGACGTAGCCAGTTTGCCGGGCTGTCACCACTGCCCAGTGTCCACGCCACGGCTGTCATGCTCCTGTCCCGTCTCCTTTGGAAATTGTTTCATTAACGTAAATTAAAATGCATACGTCCGTGAAGAAAATGTAATCGGAAATTCGTTTGTAAGCGTCAGAGCAGGAAATCAGGCTGGGGGGAAAGAAAATAAAGCTGTGACAGGCGCACTGAAAGTGCATAATCGGAAACTTAAAAAGGCATTGCCGACTGATTTGCATAAGTGGCTGACAGCAGATGGCGACGACAGGACTTGTCAGCAGTGAGTGCCTTACCCCCTTTATCGCCGCTCCAGACACCCATTAACCCCTTTTAGCCAGCCACCAGTCGAGCCTTATCGAGCCAGTCAGAGTGATTTAAAGTCAGCCTTAATGGCGTCGCCTTAAAGTCGAGAGTTCCTTGAATAACCATTAAAATCAATATTCGAATTGATTGTTTTTTAAGCGGATTGAGATTAAGAATTAACGGCGAAGGCAATGAGGCAATCAGGATAACGCAGGAATTTCATTATGTGCAGGTAGATTAAATACGGAAAATTAAACATGGGGAGGTTTATGGGGGAGGGTTTTGACAAAAAGCGAAGGGGAAGGTGTAATATCTGGCCATTTATTTTAAAGAAAATAAAAAATATTAAAACGATAGGCAAATTACAATGGGTCTTACGTTTTAACATAATATATGTTCTAATTTGAATTGCTTTATTTTTCAGTAATTCTCCCGCACCTATTCACCAAAGTAAAACCCCTGGATAATAAATATTACTAAATTTCCCTCACAGCTTGGACGGCAAAAAGGGAATTTTAATAAACTCATTAGAAAGGACACTTTCGAGGCTTCCTTCGCTGCAATCTCCGCGAGGCCAGGCAGCGCTTGCAGCCCATTATGCCGTTCTGTAATCAGGCCATCATCAATTAATCATTACCGGTGGATTTCGGTGTCACTAATGCAGACAAAAGACATTGTTTTCGATGGTAGGACAGGACAGGAAACAGGACACACTGGCAGCTAATTATATGCGGACACACGCATTATGAATGGCTCATTAAAGCGCTGAATACATTTCCAATCGGTCCCTTAATCCCGCCGGGTTGACATGCTAATTAACTCTGGCGCTCCAGCTCCGGCATCCGTGCAGGATCAGAACCAGGAGGTCGTCCTGGGGCGTCCAAAAAAACCCCCAAAAGCAGCAGCGCCTCTTCCTTCGCCGCATTTTATTTGTTTATTTATTTATGGGCCGAAATGCGAAATTAAAAATGTATGCCTAGAGGCAGTCGAACCGGAATGCACAAGAAACCAGGGGATCGGCTGGAATAATCATAATTGCTAGCTGCTGGCTGCAAAACCGAATTAACATTTTTAATAAGCCCAGCAGCGGCAAGGTAAACAGTCCGGGGGCAAAAACAAAATAAATACAAAAATCTGCGAAATTAAATAAGTTTAGTTTTCGGTGGAGTTTCATACGTTCTGCCAAAGACATTCAAATCGTCAAGATGATTTTTTTACCCTCGAATTTTTAATGCAGGTTTTAGATCTGGCTCCAGGCTCTCTAAAAAATGTTTATTCAAAGTGAGAGACAGAAGGGCATTCATTTTTAGATTTTAATTTCAAAGCTAGCAGAAATATAGCTGGCATATTGCAAATAAAATGTATGGGCGATCGTCATACCAATATATCTTTTGTTTTGTCACATATCACATATCAACTAAGACACTTTTGTAAGTACTAAATCCAAAAGAAATTGGAGTTGTGTTTATTTTAACATGACTATTTTCTTTAATTTAATTCTAAGCTTTATCTTTTAATATAAAATAGATTTACCTCAGCTTAAAACAATACCGATACCGAGCTCCTGTGTTAACTTTTACATCATTTTTTGCCCACAAAGATATCGGAATACTCACCGATTATGTTCAGCTGGAAGGCCATCGACATTTTGGGCTCCGTGTTCACCTGACACTCGTAGATGCCCGTATCCTTTGCCTGCGGCGATTTCACATGCAGCGTCCACTCCCTGGAATCCTTCGATTCAGTCACCTGCCATATGGATAAACGGACACAATTTCAGTTTCAATTTACGGCTGGCAGCTTACAGATTTCATTTTTCCACTCGTGCCTGTCAGTCTCGGCGGAATAATTATTCGCTTTTAAGGCAACAATTTGCAAGGCAGCAAATGTTGTATATATTATTTTCATCCAATTGTTTTTATTTTTTAATGGAAATTAAGCAATTATACAATTGAATGTTTGTTTGTTTGTCCGTCCGTCCGTCGTGGGGTCGGTTGGTCGGTTAGTTTGTTCAGTTGGTTCGTTGTTTCGTTCGTTGTTTGTTTGCATTCTGCAACACGGCACAGTGGGCAGAAAATTGGACAAGAGGTGGATGTGGATTTGTCCTGAGTTATGAGTTGGATTAGCCCCTGAAATATCGTTTATGCATGCATAATGAAAGTGGCCTTATGGCCATAATTCCCCCCGAGAGCCGGACTCTTGTTAACTTTTACATGCGCTCTCCCTCTCCGCTGCGGGTTGGGTGGCATTGTGGTCGATGTTCGGTGGAAAGTTTATCGGGATTTGTTGTGTGTTCCCCGGCTAATCTGTGAGTGGATCTGGGGATTTTATGTGGTTTATTGGGATAAATTTGCAGGTCATTATCCTTTACCGGAGGTTGATATGAAAATAAAGCTGGTAAAGTTGCTACATGTGACTTTAAACTAGAAACTTATATATTTAGCTTAAAAATATTCCTTATATGGCAACCTATTTAATTATACTCTTTGTGAAAGTCTTTCAGATTTGGCTTTATACTTCAATTATAATTAAAGAACAATCTCCCCTCAATATAAATCAAAATCTCCTATAAATATCCACTCAGTTGAAGGGTTATTAACATTCGCAAACTTTGGCTTTCTGACCGACTTCTGTGGGAGTCACATTCAATTTGTTAAGACTGCCTTCAGTTCGGGATTAATATCAATTTATCCCCAGCCAGTGTCCTTTCGCCTACGCATTGCCCACTTTCCCCCACTGTATCTCGGCTGACTTTGCGACTGAGGCCTTTACTTAACCATCACATTCAATTAGCATGGGAATCCTTGTGGGGGATGGGCAATCGAATCGACAGGACCTACCTGGAAACGCTTGTCCGTGGTGTAGGTGGCGGTGCCGACGGTCAGGATATGCAGATCACGTTTCCGTATCCAGGATACCTGTTGAAGGGCCGCCGCCGTGGAATCGCAGAAAGAGAGAAATATGATTAACGAGTGGACATCCATATGATATACTCGATGTCCTTGGCACGCATCGCATCTTCAGCGGGTAGAACAGGGAGAACGGAAAGGAAGTGGACCTTGACTCACCGATTTATCATGGAGACTGTCCACGCGGCATTTAATTATGGCCTCCGTGTGGCCAGTGCGTCCGGTGATGTTGCGCGGCATGCCAAAGTCGAAAATTGGCAGCGACTCCGAGGGCTCTTGGTCCAGCTCTTGGTCCCTCTCTCGCTCCGTGTCCGTGTGGGCAAACAGATCGAAGCCAAAGGATGCGTCCAGGAAGGCTAAACTCTTGAAAGTGTGATTCGTGGCATCCGTTTGCGGTCCGTTCGCTACCGCAAAGGGCGACGACGAGGTTGAAGACGATGATGACGATGATGGCGATGGTGATGATGACAGGAATGTCGACAGGGTGGGCCCGTCCGCGGAGTCGGATTGCCTGGTGGAAGCAGCAGCAGCCGCAGCAGCCAGGCCTGAAAAAGACAAAGGCACAGGGATAAAATGGAGGCACTCAGAGAAACACATATATCTTCATATCTGGGAATTCCTAAGCATTTTCAGACTGTTTATATTTTTATTAAATTATTTTTAAATATATTTAATTAAAACCCACTTCAAGGACAGTAACCTAAATTATTAAAAAAATATAAAACCCAATTACGAAACGAACACTTTAAAACGCAAATAAAATGAGGAAACTCTTTAAGCTTATTTGCATTCCTTCATAAATTATATTTATAGGTACAAAATGTGGTCTCAGATGTAGAAAATATTTTCTAAAGGTGTAAGACGCTGGCTTCGCCTTCTCGCTGTCTTGGCTCCTGTTTCTTGTTGGCCAAATGAATTTATAACTCGGTCGGCTGCCGGTGCCCCACTTTTCCCTTCCCTTCCCCTTTTGGCCATTCATCTTGCCGGGTCTTTTGATTTGATTTGTAACCACTTTGGCCACAACTTTTTCCTTCCCCTTCGCCGACCACAAAGTAACTTCAATTCAATTCACTTTCGACCCCCTATGCCCGTACAATTTAAGCAAATAAATACCGCTTTTCGTTAAAGCTGCGGCCCGCGGACGAATTTGCATTTAATTTATTAGTGCCGTGCATTTTTATCCGCCACTGCATATGTGCGCACAAATATTTTGCATATCAATTCAGTTTTCCATTTGCCGTGGCGACAATTTAAGCGAATCCGAAGACCCAAGAGCCCAATGTGACAAATTCAATTTGTGCGCAGCTATAACAACGACAACAAAGCGAAAATGGGCAAAAATAATGTGCAACAAGCTAAAATAAAGTCAAAACGAAATATTAAGCATACGCCACGTTGTCTCGACAGCAACGACAGCAAATATTTGCAAATATGCCAACTACCCAACAAAATAAAATGAAAGCGTAGAAAGAAAAAAATTACTTTTAAATTCAAATCAACAGGGAATTTGATGTTGACGAGACTTGGTCGATCGCAGGCGGGGGCAGAGGCGGTGAAAATAATGCCCAGCTGGGAGCGATAAAAGTGGGTATACTGGATTGAGTTTAAAGTTAAAGCCCATCAAGTTGGAATACAATTTTCGGTGCTTGCCCCAGGGAGGACTCTTAGCTAAAGTAGTTTTGGATTGTAGGAAATGTAAAGCTAAGTTGGAAATAATGAGACCTTTAAAGGTAGGAGAGAGCTTTTTAAATCTTGCTTTTACATTTAATTCCCATAAATTATAGTAAAGTATTTACCTCAAAAATTATTTATTTCTTGTACATTCCTTATCTATTAGAAAGCACAGGAACTCTGCTTATCCGGGAAGGAGATGAGCTTCCTATTTTTATTCCCACACATTTCTATAAATTTAGGAAAAATAGAGAGAAAGAATTTTTAGCCACAGCTTACATCGCCAGCCGCTTCTTTAATCTTGTTTCTATTTTCACATAATTTTCAGTCCATTCCTGGGATTATCCGACCCCACCCCAAGACCTTCGTCCTGCGCGACCTTCTAGGGTATCCCTGCATTCGTAGGCCGACGTCGATCCCTTGTTTTATGCGTGCACTCGAATGGAGGGCAGGGCTCTGGCAAACAAAGTTTTTATTTTGTTGCGACCTACTTAAAGGTTCCACGGCTTCGGCTGGCACCCCCAAAAGCCGCCTCATTCGCCCCTTTTTGGCCCTCGAACTCGAACTCGACTCGCGTCGACTCTCCTCCTTGCCTCGCCCCGCCTCGGCACGCCTCGTAGGACCCCCATAGAGGCTGTGACTGCTGTGAGTCGTCTGGGTTCACCACATGAGGTCATGGAAATGTTTTCCGTTTGTTGTTCTTCTTTATGCGCTGCTGTAAAATAAAGTAGCAAATTTGTATTTTATTGTTTGTCGCCAGTGCAACACAATAAAAAAAAAAAACGAAACGAAGAGAAATCTGCGTCTGGCAATGCTGCGAATGAGTGATTTTCCCTTGGCAGCGCTCTCGCCTAGCAGCAAGCATGGAATTTTCCACCTAAATGCTCAAAGGAAAAGTCGATGAGGAACGAAATGCTGTAGGGAAATTCTCAGACAGCTGGCGCTGCCGCTGCAGCTGCGAAAGCGATTTTCCATCATCGCCATCAATAACTTCATCATTGGCATGCCTTCGCCTTCATGCCATTCCATTCCCAGTCCCATCCAATCCGGAACGGAACTTCTCCAAAAGTTTTCGCCTCTAGAGTTGAATGGGCAACAGTGGCCGCAAAAACTGTGAAACTTGCTAAACAAATTTAAGCGAATAAAAGAGCAGTGAGCACGGTTGTTTTGTGCGTATTTTTGTATTTTTTTTTTTGTGTTCACTAAGCCGCAATGCTTTTTTGAGTATTTCCTTTACAAAAATCTTTTTTCGTGCCTATTTTGGTGAAGAGTTCTGGGCATCCGCTGGTCTTTCCTTTTACACGGAGAACATATTTGAAATGAATTCGATATTTACAGTTTAGATGGGTTTTTTGTTAGTTCCTTCATTTCAGGATTCATTTTGTATTAAGGTATAGACTATGTTCATATTAATTCTTGGGAATGTTATAAGACAGGCTCTTAGAACATTTCTTAGGCTTATTCTTGTCTGCTAACGAACACAAATTTTTAGAAAAGTAAGATTATTTTTGGTCTCTGTTGTAAATTATGAACTGAAAGCCTAAAATTTACATTTGGGAACCATAGAGAACGATACCGCCGCCCAAACAAGCAAAGGTACGGACTCTGCGTAGGTCATATGTAAGATTTAAATAACGAATCTTTTAATAAATAAATTTTAAAAATCAGTTTCGTACAAAAATTCATAAAAATGTAAAAGTCTCTTTTATTAATATCTTTACATTGTGGTATTTCGAGCCGGACTTTTTATATATGTATATGTGTTCGTCTGATTAGCTACGTTTCCTCAAGCTAAAATATGGAATTTAAATAAATTTCAGACTTGCCTTAATTTTTTTGTGGATATTTTTTTTCTCCAAATCAGATTTTGCAGTGCAGCCAAAGGCGGCAGAAAGTTGGTGGCCGCGTTTTGTGTTTTTGGCCAATGTTTGCTGTAGGGTCGTGCCACACCCCTCTTTACACCGTCCCCATGCCCCTGCCGTTGCCTCTTTAGGCGCTCAACAGCTTCCGGGCCAGGACACCATACTACAGGATCCTTCCCTTCCACACACAAACACACATACGCACACTACTGCCACAAGTGTTTCAGCGGAATATTCGTGATGCGCCTGCAGCGATTCGTGTGCATTTGGCAAAGCACTTAAAATGACAAAAATAACAACGGAACAGCAGACAGGCGATGCAAAACAAAAGGAGCCAAGGGCGGAGTCCTGCCGAATATTCAGATCTGCCAGAGATGTTCCTGCAATCCAATTCGATGCGGTATTTGTGCGCTCTATTTGCCGAAGCTAATGGAAGTGCAATCAAGGCGGTGATTTAATTGTGTAATCCTTTATTTGCAGGGTTACTTAAAAGTGGAATTTTAGGTACTTAAAGCTAATTAATTTATATATTTAAGGTCACAATTATAGAGGATACCAATTTATTTAAATCCTTACATTAAACGTATTTTTTATAGTTTTTACAAAATTATTAAGAAACTTTTTATTGGAATTAGGTATTGAAAAAAATTCTAATCTAACTAAAAGACATTTCAAAAACTCTGTTAGCTAGTTTCCCAATATTATAAATATATATGATCTGTTTTAATATATTATTTACAGTAAAAGTTAAATAAGTCACAATTACTTAAATGGATAAACTCAGAAACCTTAACCTAAAGACTTTACAACTTTCCCTTTACAAACACTATTTATTCCATATTTTATGCCGAATGTAGCCTAAAATGGTTTCTCCTTCACTTTTAGTACCATTTCGTTGCATATCCCTTCAGAATTCATAAATTAATTACTTTCATAAATAAACATAAGGTCAGTTACATTTTGAATATTTTAAGCCCGATGAATCCCTAATGGATAACCCTTTCCAGAACACACCACTCGAATCCCTCTCTCCGTGTTGACAGCATGTTCTGCTTAAGGAGAAAAAACCACGCGCCTCCGCCTTATGTCAAGTGTACAAAATGGATAGGACGGAGCTTCCTCCTGCGGGAGACCGGGGACTGGAGGGCAGGAAAAAAACAAGAAAATAAATTAAAATGGCTGGCAATTGAAAACTACCCATGGATTTGTCAGGCTCTGTCTGGCTTAGCGGCGGATAAGCATATACAATTTTCGGGTATGAATATATACCAAAATAGGCATGACAGGCAACGGAAGCTGCTGAGATGCTGGGAAACGGAACGGAAACTTCCCCTTTAAGACATCGCAAATGTCAAGTGGCGGCTGCTGGGTTCAATAAACGGCGCGCCGGCTGTGGGCTCCACTCCGCTCCGCTCTGCAGATTCATCTCCGGTTGCCGAGAAATCTGATTATTTATGAAGTGTGGAGCGCGCTTCTCAACAGAGTGGCAAGTGTCTATAAAAATAGCAAGACACCAGACGAATTATAATGAGTCCGGGACTCACGTTCGGGTTGGGAGCACCACGTGCTAGGTGGCAGGTCCTCCAATCCTGTCCGCTCATTGTCATCGTTAACACTCGTGTAATGTCGGTCATAAAGTCCTTGCCCGCATCCGTCCTGGTCCTGCAATTAAATGCGTGTCGCTAGGAAGGGCGAGAGATTTACATAATGCCAAACAATATGGCCGAGAGGATGGCAACTATTTTTACATGCCCATAATTTGATGACGACAATGTCTTGGCATAACAATGAGATTCGGTTCGACTCGGTTCACTTCGGTTCGTTTGGGTTCGGCTTGGGGTCCTGGTGCCCCTGCTGGCCTCATGTAAATTTCATTTTGCTGACTTTAAGGATCTTCCCGGGTTCATCTCGACAAAATCAGGCATCGCTTTTCACACACCCGACCCACACACACGTGAGTTTACTATGCCAGATTTGGCTTTTCTCTCGCTTTTCCAATTTTAATACCCAATATTGGTGGAGTTTAAGGGTATTTTGTATTGTTTGAAGAAGAACAAAATAGTTGATAAAATTATTTGACAAAATAGGGATTTACCTTGGGAAAGCCACCACTAAAAATTAAGAACTATAATGATTAGTGGCCTTTCCTACTGGATATATTTATTTTTCTTAACTAGAACAAGGCAAAAGCTAATTCTTCCTTAACTTTTACCATAATTTCTGAGTTAATATTCCTGACTAACCTGCAGTAGCTTTTCAAAGACTACAAAACCAGGTATTCCATGGTCGGTTACCTAAGAATTTAAAACTCTCAGTTGTTCTTTCTCTTTTTCAATTTATATACCATTTTTTTTTTGGTTTGTGGGCGGATTTGTTTCGGTTTGAGAGTCGTGTGTGAAATCGAGCGTGAATGTTCAACGTAAATAAAATTCAATTTGGCATTTTCCTTTTAACTCAATTTATGTGTCAAGTGAAAGTGGATTTGACTCGGACAAACATTGTGTGGCCATTTGGCATGCCCCGTATCAAAGTTATAAATGAATTTATAGCTCGCTCCTTTCCCCTGTTTGATATGTTTGTGTTCGAGACAAAATTAATAGCATTTGTGTCCAGGGCTTCTGCCAGCGGATTGATTGAATTAACGACATCAACATTGCACCCGATTCAGGCAAAGGGTGAAGGGATTTTGTTCTTCCCCTTTTTTTTTCCCTCTCAATATAAAAGAATAACTATTAAGCTGAGTTTATTAAAATGTCGTTTAATTGATGCAATTTGACGGTTATAGTTTACCGAAAAAAAGAGAGTCGATTAACTGGCCACCCAGGAGAACATATTTAATGCATTTACTCAGATGGGCAGATGAGGCGCCAGGTGCGAAGCTTAAATGTTGTTAATAGCCTGTGTTTGGGCGACACTCTTTTTATGCAGGTTAACAGATGAACGCACAAATGCGTTTTGTGTGTCAATTATTCGTCCAAAAAGTGCAAGTTCATTAAATGTCACTTAATAAAGGCAATTTGATGTTGAAAATTGTCGCATTAAAAGGGGATTAACACGCCTAGCAAATGGGAAACTCATTAAATATTACCAAAGCAAGGGGATTTATTTAGTGATTTTAAGAGACTTCTTTCCTCTTTATTCTGTTGCTTAAAATATTAATCAAGAAATGTATTAAAATTTAATACAAAATTCTATACATGTTGTAATTTTACAAACGAATTTCTACACACAAAAAAAAAAACTATGTAAAATCAACCTAGAAAAATAGTAAGAATACTATGTAAAAATTTTGCATATATTTTGTTGTTGGTTTTTTGTCAAGTGCGTACACACCAAAGGAAAAATATATGTAAAATCAACCCAAAAAAATAGTAACATACTATTTGAATAATTTGCACGTATTTTGTTTTTGCTTTTCTGCCCAAGTATGTACACACCAAAAGTATGTTTTATGTTAACCTACTATGAAAAATAGTAAAAAATACTATTTTACTTTTTTCTCATGTATTTTGATGTTTTTCAAAGAGTACTATTAATATAGTACTAGTCCTAACATGTGTTATGTCCCAACTGCCCAATTATGTATTAGAGTACTAGACGTTAGTGTTTGGTTTGCCTCCGTGGTCCAGTTGGTTGGGCGGCCGGTTCATGAGTTCTCTAAGACCCCGGTTCGATTCTAGGTCGTGGAGTTGGTTCTTAAATGTGAGTATCCATTTAATATGATTTCTTTACTGCTTAATATGATTAAATAACAAATAACAAATTGTCACCCTATAAATACAAATTATAAAAAATTTTCTTTCACAAGGAATTTCTTAACTTTAACAAAAACTTAATGAAATAAGGTTAAGAATTAAGAAATTGAATCTTAATTGGGGGAATGTTGAGTCTATACATGAATAAACATGTAAATGCGAAATTTTTAATGGCCGATATACTATTATTTTGGAATTCTACTATTAAATAGTAAAACAACTATTTTTCTTGTGTAACCTACTAGTATATGGTTATCTTACTATTTGGGGTAAGTTAACTATTTTTCTTAGGTTAGCGCGGTTTTAACAATAAAATAGTTGATTTTACCTAGACTTTACCCAGACTTTTTTTTTGTGTGTAGCAAATTTCTCCCCTTAAAATACGGGGTTAAGCAATATCAATCAATAAATTTATTAAATACTTTAAAAATCTTAAGATTAAATAGGAAAGTTCATTAAATCTGTCCTGAATGACCGGCAAAACTTTTTATCTTCCCCCCCGAGAGCCAATAAAAAATCTGCATACTCAAATATCCTTTTGAAAAATCCACTCACACATCCATCGGCTTGATTAATCATGAACCGGTCATGTTGATCAACGCGGACTTCCAATTGATTTCGGCAAATCCAATACTCAATTCTCTCCGTCAGAGGAATCATTTCGCAAAACCCCTGACTCTTACTCTTACTCTGGCCATTCCGTATGCAAACGCAAATCGAAACGAATGCTGCAAATAGTTCCCCGAAGTATCGGTGCCATGGAAAGACGGCTTCAAACATTTTTGTGGACAGAAGTCGAGCGGCACACACGCACAGTCGGACTGTCAAACAAATTTCACATAATCAATTTTGGTTTTGGGCATACGGCCTTTCATTTTTATGGAGAGCAGAGCGGAGCGTACCGAAAACTGAGCCGGTAAGCCGAGAACCAAGAGCTGAGAGCACTGGAGCCTCGGCTGCTAATGGACGTCTCTGGAGCAATACATCAAACCAAATTAGCAGTTTGTGTTCCATGTTCGAAAAGCCAAAATGCACAGTGACGTGGGCAGGGGGAGAAGCCCATTTACGGGGATAGGGGAAAACTGAAAACTGAGAAAAATATTTTTGGGTAATCTGGAATTTTTTACATAAAATCAGTTATTATTAATATTATTTATTTACAGACATATTCAAGTTGTTTTATGAACTTACATAGCTTAGAATATTTCTATTTTATTAAATAATATTTCTACAAGTCTCTAAAGAACTTGCTTATTTTAAAAGAATTTTTTAAACCCATCGAAGGCTACATTCTACCCATTTCTTTCTTACCAAAAATATAACTTACAAGAAAAGGTTGATCAACAATTTTCTTTTTATCTTTAAAACATGCAAAAATATGTAAATTTTAATGAATAATATTTCTACAAGTCTCTTAAAGACTTGATTATTTTTTAAGAATTTCTTAAAGCCATCAAAGGCAAAACTTTTACCTATTTCTTTCATTTTAAAAAAATAACTTAAGATAAAAAATTGATCAACAAGTTGTTTTAAATCTATAAAACATACTGGAATAAGTAAAGTTTTATGATCAAAAATAATACCCAGATTTTTGGAGATATCTATGTTAAAAACAGATCCCACTTTTCCACCAGTGCAGTAATAGAGATTGAGTCACTGGGACATGCACATAACTTTGCTCAGGTGCGTTTGGGCCATCTAAATTGGCTGACGGCATACACGAAGGACACACAAATAAAGGGGCCGTGTGTGGGTGGAATAAGGACTCGACAGAACCAAAAGGGATACGGCAGGGGAAAGGGTAAGGGGAATGAAAAGCAGCCCTAGAGTGGAAGACCTGAAATGCGTTAAATGCGTTTGATGTGCAGAGTGCGTCTAATGTTTGAAAATTTCCATAAAACATGCAATAAAAGCCCAAGGACAACAACGACAACGAAGCCCCGTAGCTAGCTACAAGGAGTGTGGAAAGTGGAGCAGGAGCAGGACTCAAAGAGCTGCAGGAGCAGGAGGAACAACACTTGCCGGGCATAATGGAAAAAGTACAAGGGCCGCCATAAAAGCATAACAAGCTAACGTGTAACGAGGCGGCAACTCGAAAGCTGCAAATGAGGGCAGGATCCAAGAGATTGAAACCAGGACCTGCAACCTGGCAACTCCAACTCCAGCGATTGCTGCAAGCCAGGATTAGGTTTGAGTTTCCACCCCCCACAGCGTCCTCGAACACAGCAAGGTGTCAGTAGAACCGAAGGAACATATCCAGGACCACGAGCAGGAGTAGAAGCAGGAGCAGGAGCATGCATGGAACATGGCATCAACAGTCGACATTGTAATGCTTCAATTTCACCCACGCACATATCCACATTGGCACAGGGAGGTACTGAGAGAAAATCATGGATGAATTGGTATTAATTTGAAATTTATAGAGAAAAAAATAAGAGCAATATTTAAAAATAATAATATTTAAAAAATTATAGCAATATTTGTGTTTATATGAGACTTTTAATGCTATCCTTATACCCTGAAGTTTTGCCACTAAACAAAGCCATACTTCAGCGACCCAAAAACAAAACCCTGTATAGTTTTTCTCTCAC
Source organism: Drosophila auraria (assembly GCA_008042615.1). Classification (NCBI taxonomy): domain Eukaryota; kingdom Metazoa; phylum Arthropoda; class Insecta; order Diptera; family Drosophilidae; genus Drosophila; species Drosophila auraria. The sequence continues at coordinate 77,730 of VNJW01010210.1, forward strand.
TGCATGCACATAGTGAAAGAGACATGCATCAAGTGCTTGCTTCGTTTTCCAATGGAAAATTGCACGCCAAAAAGGAGCAAGGAATTTGATGCTCGAACAGATGGAAAACGAAAGCGGAAATGTTGTGCTAAGCCACGCACGTCCTGCCGCCCTCCTCCTCCTCCTCGTCGTCCTCGTCCTGACCCTTTTCTTATCTCCTTCCGCACGAGTGTCGGCGTGTGTGTGTGAGACTATTTACATTGTCACACTTTCATCATTGTGTCAGTGCTGCTCCGTTATCTTCTGCTTTGCTCAGCTCTTCAAGCAGCCCAAGGATCCGGCCATCCAAGGATGTGCCAAGGAGGGGGCGTGTCCGAGCAGACAGCTGCTGCTCAATTGCATTATCCTGCGTCCGCTGATGGATGATTGCCAGGGTCCTGGCTTCCCTGCCATCCAGTTATCCTGCTATTCCGACACACACACTGGCTTCCTGGCATCCTGCATCCCGCCGGGTCTGTAATTTGGCAAGTGCAACACTTTTTTGAAGGATAATTGAATATTTTATGTGTGAGCAAATTGAATAAGGACAAGGAGTCATTTTTCCAGGCTAGCAGAACCGAATGATCTGTGTATTTTAGGGCATCAGGTTCTCAGTCTCAGTCTCCTTTGTTCAAAGCAAGTCGAGAAATTTTATTGTAGATTTAACCAAATATAACAAAATATTTAACAAAATAAAGGCCAATAAAATATCCCATTAAAAGGGATCATTGACTCCTTTCTCTAGACCTCTGAAACCGGAAATAATCTGCATCTCTGACCGCCTGAGACTCATTTCCTTTCGCCACGGAACTACTGCCACAACTCGGATCGATTGCATTTTACACAACTTTTGCAGAAAAATAATAAACAAAAGCGACTCAATTGCTGCCACCAACACCACCTCGCTTGGGCTTAAAACAATACAAAACAAGCAACAACTGTGGAAAATAGGAAACTTTGCCGCTTGTGCAAAAGTTCGAGTACAAAGCAATAATAAGGAGCTCATCATGAATTTTAGAATGAATGGCACAAAGTAAACACACTCACGCACACACCCATAAAATTGTGAAATGGGTTAAGGACTGCGTCCCGTCACGTATACGCCCCGTGGCCAGCACCTGGAAACAAACGTTTGTTGTGGTTGCTGCAGCCCCGTCCTGGTCAGCAGAAAGGACCATTCTGTGTGGGATTTGCGGCCTGAATGGGCCATCACCCAGCACGGCTCCGCCTCATCCGGCTGGCCAGCAACTAGAATAAAATTTAATTAACCTGAAACCTAGTTTTGTGCTTCGAAGAGCCGGAGCCGGAGCCGCAGACCCCGTCCAAGCCAGACGACGGCTTCAACTTGGCCGAATGGGAATTGCAAATGATGTAAACACGGAGCGGGAGCACAGAACGGTGCTGAGACGGTGCACGAAGAGAAAAAGGTAGATTTGGAATTGCTAAATTAATTTGTGAAATTTTTTAAAATCTTAATATTATAATTATAAAGGTTTTTTAAGGCTGTTTACAAGGATTTTCCCTTTGAAAACATATTAAAATATCTTATAATTATACTACTTTCTTCCTGTGCAGGTCCTGTTTCCAACACACTTTGCGGCTGTGCATTATAAATGATCAAGGACTAATTTGAATGGCAAAGCGACGCAGCTAACTTTTCTTTTAAAGAGTTTTTGCTGCTGTTGCCTCTCATTGTTTTTCCTGGAACCGCCCTCCCATTGCCTTAGGGCCATGGTTTTGGCAAGGTAAACGCACACATTTTGCGGTTTTTTTACTGTTGTCACACAAACACAAACAAAGCCAGGCAAGGACAACAAGTGGCAGTGTGCCCGAAGCAGCTCTCCCCCCAGGACTCTGACATTAACCCCTGTAGTGAAAGAGGTACAAATCCAATAGGGTTTGAGTCTTAGCGGTCTTTAATTGAAAATTAATTTTGCCCTACACCTATGCAAGCAGAGTATGTGGGTGAGAGAGAGAGATCATCCCCCGGCAGCCCATTTAATGTTTGTCTTTTTGCAACAATTAGGCAAGTTTTTGCCTGGAAAATTGCCTCGATAAAAACTTTGGTAATAGAAAACGCAGACAGGCGCATAATCAACTTTCAAACATACCACGAGGGCGGATCTGTGAACTAATTAAATAAGGCCAGCCAGCATCGTTTAGTTAAGTTCCGCTTCCGGCCAAATGGGCAAACCTTTTTGGACTATTTTCTTTAAGGATTATCAAGCGTAAATCAGTGAAATTGCATAATTAAAAGTGTTACGGTTGAAACTCGATACCTTAATGTCAATGTTATTGGACTAATGGATTTTACTCACCCTTCCGACCTCAGCAATGCAACTAAATGTTTTCATTGCTCGTTTTTCCAGGGATCTAATTGGATTTTGGTTAATTTCTAAAATCAAATATCATTTTGTTATCATGGCCATTGAAATGGAAGCTAAACAAAACCACTAAGCGGAAAGACAACAACCGAAAAAGCCGCGAATATTTCATTTTCACAAATTAATATCTATTAATTATGCAACTAAAGAAGAGCCAACAGCGGGAGAGGGCGTGTGGGGTGAATCCAGGTGACACAGCCGTAAATCGATGTCAGTGGAAAAAATAGCCAAGTGCCGGCTAAATAAATAATGAAGGCCTCTTAAATTTTCATTTGGCCCTGGACAACAGAGCACCTAAAAGCTGTTGGAAAAGCCAGCCAAAATAAACAATAATAACGTCACAGGATGCGAGAGGAAGTTTCGCAAATAGCCGAATATTTGAGTGTCCTTAAATTGGGAATATTTTTAGGGTAATGAAATATAGATGATTATATATAGGTGGGGTTTTTATTTATAGTATTTATTTATTTGTTGTAAAATTGTCTTCCTTATGCCTCAAGTTTAAAACTTATAAATTAATGCGCTTACTTTATTTTTCAGCTTAAGTTTTTCACATTTCAAAGGAGGACATTTCAAAGACATTTTCCCAGCCTTGATACTTTTATATATTACAAAACTATAGACACATTTATTTGATTGCAACAAATCGATTTTAAAAGTTGTTGGAAATAAAAACTTTTCCAATTCGGATTATACTTGTGAACAAATTCTTTTGAGACATTTTGAGAAAGTTTATTTCACTTTAGTTGGCTAAAGAAAACACTGTTTTATAGCCATAATAAATGACTTTTTGAGGGGCAATTTGCCTTAGTAATTCATAACTAATTCATAACTAAATTAAGCTTTAATTTGTGACGTTCTAAAAACTGTGAAATTGTTTTGATAGCTATTAAATGAACTAAATTTAATACAAAGCTAATAATTCTTGTTAATATTTTCAGGAAAACGAAAAGCAAACCACTTTTTTATTGTCTCCAATTTAAAATAATTATAAAATTAAAAACCAAACACTCTATTAGCTTGCCACAACTTATACCTTGTTGCTTTATTAATTACCTAATGAATGGCTTCCATTATTGCCTTCAAGCTGATGCTAAAAACGTGTAATACCCAAATGTCATCAGGTGCATTTACGAAAACAAAGTAAAACTTTTCGCCTCGGGGAATCGGCGAATGATAGAGAAAGGGTCGAAACCGGAAGGAGAAAGCCAGGGAATCGGGAAATAATAATAGAGAAAGGGAGCAAGCAGTAGGAGAAGGCCAGGGAATCGCTGACAGGAAGCAAGCCAGAATGGCAACAACGAATTACTCGACCCATAACCACAGTGCAATCAATTGTAGTGGTCCAGAAAGCACCAGACGAGAAAGAGAGGCAAGCAGAGGGGGTGAAAGAGAGGCAGAGAGAGAGAGAGAGAGGGCATAGTACCTCCAAAAAGCACTTTATATGCCGAGGTAATGGCGCCTAATAAACGTCTTTACTCGAGTACGCTTGGCGCCGCCCCCCAGCCAGCTTGGGTGGCCCGGCCACCCCAAGGACATCCCCTCAAATAGAGAGAGAAAGTGTGGGAAAAAGACAGACAGAGACAGCGACAGAGACAGAGACAGAGAGGTGTGCGGCAAAGGTCGAGCAAGTAATTATGATTTATGTCGCTGCGGAGAATGTGCAAGGCGTCTAATTGTGTGGGCGGTCACTGGCCGCAATTACGCCCATCTCCAAGCTCCCAGCACCATCTACATCATTTCGTCTGCCCCGCTGCGCCGCTCCCCAAATATTCCAGCTATTATGTGAGGCCAGCCGAAAATAGTGGAAATCCTACACGAATGTCGGATAAAGTAATTACAGGATGCTCCTCCTGGCTGGCGAGTCGTAGGTAACCCAACGCCTAGACAGGACCGAGGTGTCCGCAGAGACGTGCAAATGTGTCCTGATGTAATGCATGCTAATGCGACACTCCTGCTCCCTGCTCCCTAATCTAGCCCAGCCTGGTTAGGAATCATTAAAATAATTTAACTTGACCTGAAGCCTGGACCGAGGAACAGGACCTGGACCTGCAACAGGATTCCGGGATTCCTGGAATACTCTTGTGGCCGTCCGTCTCCGCAAAATGCTAAATGAAACCTAATGTCGGACACCAGCAGTGATGGCAACTCTCTCTCTTGAGAAAGTAATTAAAACTCACCAAAGAAAAGCAAAGAATTTTTAATTATTAATTGAATAAATGTTTGTAGGAACCCCGAATAAATTCTAGCTTGAAGAAAATAATGAAAGCCTATAGAGTCAAATTAGGTTTAATCAGAAATATTAAAAGCCAAAAAATAAATATGATAAACATTTAAAAATTAAAAAACCATTCCAAATATTTTCCCTTTTTGAAATTAGTCCACCTAAATCAACTCAAATCTGGCTAAGAGAAAGCAGCTGAATTGGCAAAACTGGACACCGCGGCTTCTCCTCCTCCTCTCACAAAGGATTTTCCCCCCCTGACAACTGTGGACAATTGAAAAATCAGTAAACGATGCCGCATTGTCAACGCCGCGTCCCCGGGGAAAATGTCCACAAAGGGGCGGGACGGGGGGCTCAGTGTGGGGAAAAGCCGGGGGAAAAGCGGTGAAAGCTGGGTAAAAGCAGTCATCATTCCATGAGTGGAGCATCAGTCGCACTTAATTAGTAGAATGCCCGATTTAAAAGTGGGCGTGTCCAATCAGCTGGAGAGCTTAATTACAGCTCCAGCCTACACTGGCATTTCGAATCGTACTCGGCCAGATGCGGGCTCTTAAGTCCGTTTGAAATTGGAATGAAAATGAATGCAGAATTGGCAGGAAAAATCACTCCTAAATAGGAGAAAGGCCAAAGCTGTTTAGGGTTTCCTTTCGAGTCCCGTGAGGCAGAGAGTAAAATACTTTATGTGATTAGGCCAAAAAGGAAATGTAACGCACAGAAGTGAGAGAGGCAGAGAGAGGAAGAGATGAGAATGAGTACTTTATATGATTAGGACAAGCAAAGAAGGACTTACGCTTTTTCTTTATTGCTGTAAAAGGGTAGAAAGAAGGTCAAAGGTAAAAGAAGTAGCACAGGAAATGTATCTGTTAAAGTTTGGCATAAATTAAAGAAGTAGGGAAAAGGGAAAAAATATATTTAGAAATGGTTTTGTTTGTCTAAGCTAAGTTTTTACATTAATTTACATCTGTAGATAGTTATTAATGGTTACATAATTCATAAAAAAACTTGTCAGATTAATTTCCTTACACAAAACTATCTTTAACACCAAAGAAGTATCTGTCAGCTGCTCAGAATGAACTGCTGCAAGGAGCAAACAGAAGAGAGTCTCTTAAGCAAACGAAAAGTAGTTTAAGTCTCTGAACTGTAACCGAAAAGTATATTGAGCTTCAAGAAATTATCTCTTCCCACTTAGCCCCCTGAAATACAACGCAAAGCTAACAAAAAGTATCTTGTGACAGCGAAAAGTTTGCCAAAAAAAAAAAGTACTCTGTCGAAATATATTTCCGAGTTCACAGGCTAAAAATGGCATCCTTTTAATTTGTTCATTTATAGATTGCATTCTGTTTTGGGTGCCCAAAATATTTCCACCCACTTAGACCCTATCCCGATCCCTAACCGGATTATGTGCAATGCAAAATGCTTGACGGTTCATCAAGGAGGCCATCAACAAATTAGCCAACTCGAAGGCTCAAATAAAAATTTGCTTAGCTGTCGTAAATGCCGGGACACAAAGGCTAATCGCGCGGCTAATCAGGCGCAGCCATCAAACCATCAGCCATCAAAGGCCCGTCCGAATCCTTCTGCTAAAGTGAAGGATTGCGGCTCGGGAAAGGCTTGCAGAGGCATGAAAAGTTCGGCGAGGCAGCGCCCGACTGCGTGCCAGGACATCATTATGCTAAAATATTGCTCGGCGGTACTTAATCAACACAAAGGCAGCGAAGGCGGCCCGCCACGCCCCGCTGTCGATTTAATTGCCCCACAGACACTTCAATGTCAGCATAAATTAAATTTTGATTCCGCCGCTCCGGCAACTGTGGCGGCTCTAATGAAATTCCGCACGCCAAATTGCACAGCCTTCCCTCCAGGAATGGGGGCTGAGACTGGGGGCATCCACATGGCACACCTCCCAGTCCTCGTCCTCCTCATCAGACCCCTTCGGAATGATGATGAGCTCATGATGTGGCCGCCGCAATTGAGTTGGAGGCCTAAGTTAGTCGTTGCTCAGCCATTGTCGCATCAATTAATTTCAGCACGAGCCACGACTAGGACGCCACCAACCGCCGTCCAGCATCCTCCCTGCCTGCGTTCAGCCACCAACTGTTCTTATCGGACAGCTCATCACCATCATCCTCCCGACCCCTACTTACACCGAGGGAAAAATGGGCATAATTAGGAATTAGAATATAAGAGCTGGTAAGCTTCCAAGATAATCTGGAATTATCTTCTTTTATAAATAAAAGATTACGAGGATCCTATCCTATAGCAAGAAGATTATTATAAAGATTATTTTAACAGAATGAAAAAAATACAAAGTACATGCCAAAGATTTTTAAAATAACTATTTTATTTAAGTAAAAATTTATAAAAAATACAACTAGTCATATAATTAACTTAAGTTCAAATTTATTAAATTTTCATCAAATAATTGTTACTAATTTAATTCAGAATGAATAAAATACGAATTACATGCCGAAGATTCCTAAAAATAACTATTTTACTCAAGAAAGAAATGTATAAAATATTCAGTTAATCATATAATTAGCCTAACTTAAAATTTATTTATTTTTAACTCCAAAAAACCCCCCAAATTGAAAGTAAAACCTTTATTTTCAGTGCACACTTTCCATTCTCAGCTACCGCAACAACAGTTTGCAATTGTATGTGCGGTGGCGACGTGAAAGTGGTTGTGTGAGTGGAGGCGGAGGCGGAATAAAGGCGGACCGGAGGTGGAGGCGTGGCACGTAATGAGCTTAGCTCTGGCCAAAACCTAAGGTGGCCAAGTCAGAGTCCATTATGGCCGAGTGGCCCGCAGCTTGCGGATGTCCAAGTGCGGACGGGGGAGTGGTGAGAGTGGCACGGAAGGGATTTTAAAGTCGACTGATTATGGGCGAGTCAAGCTGAGGTGGGAGACCTTGGAACTAAAACTAATTAGGGACACGTGTCGGGGGGCCATCCAAGTGGCTATCGTCGTGCTTTGTCAACCAACACGTACCCAGGGCTGGGGTTTTATTATAAAAAAACTAAAGATGGTATTTTCAGAGCGATAGTATTGCAGTCTCTAAATAAAATGTTGGCAACAATTGAAAAAACTTTTTCAAAATATATAATTAAAGTATCAGCACCTAATTTGGGTTCAAAAACATGTCTTTTTTTTATTTCCTTAAACTTTTATTGAAAGCATTTCCCCGATTATGGACAAGTAAAGGTGAGAAACTCAAACTTGTCAGCCATCGAAAAGCCATCGCTGGACTTTATAAAAAAAAAAAAAAAATAGAAGAGAGGAGAGGCAACTCACAGCATAAAAAGCTTTGTCATTTGTATTAAAAAAAGTATCACCACTAAAAAACTAGCGACGATAATTTTTAGCGACAGTTGTGCAGTCTCTAATAGAGGTGGAGAAACATCGATGAAAACATCAATGCATCGATCTTTTTAAAATGTTTGGGAACATCGATGTTTTTGTCACATCACTAAAGTAAAGGAAGAAATTTTTAATTTATTCTTAAGCAAAAATTTGTTTCTTTTTTCTAAAAAACATCGATGTTTCATCTAGTCAATATTGAATTTGTATTAATGGCAAAAAACACTCTCTTTACTGTAATAACAGAGAAAGCTTACCCATTTCGTAATAATAATTCATATTAGAAATGTATTCTAAAACTTTTTTTTAACTTTTATTGCAAGAATTACAATCGATTAGTGCGCAGTGTTGTCAACAGTGTTAAAGCTCCTTTTGCAACACTAGAGCGCCACCTACTTTCATTGGCCGAACTGACAGCGCCTGTCAAAGTGCCTGACGAAGCAGAAATTACAAACTTTTATCACGAAACAGGACGAGAGAGCAGCTCTACCAAAATGGCAGCAAATGAATTGAACAAACCGAAAAAGCAGGATGACAAGCAGTAAGTAGGAGCACTCATCACGAAGCCCCCCATCACAGTCCTCATCCCGAAAACCCCCAGCAATCAGTTCATCTGTACCACTGTCTACAAAAATGAGATGCCCGAGCTGGCGGTGGATTGCAAATTTCTGCCCTGCGGCAAGGATATTCTAGAGTACACGCTGCAGCCCCTGTCCTTCCCGGAACAGGAGTCGCAGTACGAGCACCATTTCAAGGGACTGCATCTGCTGTTCGACATTGATTTGGTGAATCAGTCGGTTTACGATAAGCCCCAGCAGCTGCGTAACAATCCCCGAAAGGACTGGCAGAAAATTGATCCCCGGGATGCGGCCTTGCTGGCGGATATCGAGGCCCTGCACTGTGGCGACTCCAAGCAGCGCCCGAGTCGCGCCCAGGAGTGCGCCCAGATGTTTGCCAAGGAGCGGGTCATGGCGCCGCGTCCCCGGCCCGGTGTATACCGTCCACCGCCTGTTGTTCAGACACAAGCGGAGGTGCAGCCCGTTAGCCTGGAGGAGCAGAAGAAGATGATTAACCAGACCTTCGAGGAGATCAAGAAGCCCCTCGGTAGGCATCCCATGAAGCCGAGGAGCAATGCCAAGCCAGTGTCCGTTCTACCCGTTTTTCCTGACTTCGACCTCCAGAACTACACCTTCCTGCAAATGCACTTCGATAATCCGCCCGCCGAGAGTAGCCAGAGCTTAATCAAGGATTGCGGCAATTATTTCATCAACTTCAATGGCAGACAGGAGGTGCGTTCCACGGGGGAACACATCTACTTGTCAGAACAGCGCTACAAGGAGGATAAAACCATTGAAAACACCGAGAAGGGCGATCGAATTATTCTCATACAAAAACCGGAAGCCGTCTACTATGTCAGCGTGGACAAGCAGGTCAAATTCCGGCGGGAACGACCACGCCCACAGGGCATGGTCAACAAGTGTCTGCTGGTAAGTTCCCGAAAACTCTGAAATTCATAAATTTATACCAATAAATTTACGAACAACCAAAACTTTTACAGCAGGTCAAGCGAGTGGCAAAGGAAACAAAATAAACAGGAATTGATTTTTAGAATCAAGTCGAAATCCGAGTATCCATGCATGGCAACGTATGATTGAAATTCTATATTGAGCCAGGATTGGTCCAACGATAAAATAAACAAAAATATTAATAAATTCTGCACAATATTTAGGAATTTTTGCGCAGGAAAATGTTAAACTTATTGCATAAATATAAATAAAAATGTAGAGAAACGAGATTGAAGCTGATAAATGCTCTTTTAGCTAGCTAAAAATATTTATATATTATTTATTCATGAACTTTATGAACGAATTCTTATTCGTTACTTATTTTGTTAATAAAATGTTACGGAATTTATTATTTATGGTATATTTCACAAGCCTCTTTGCCAATCCGATTTAAGAAATCTTTCAGTCAACTTTAATCTGAGTCCAGACTGCCTCCGTTTGTTTATTATGGGATTGGTTTATTATCGGAATGGATGCAGCAATCGGACAGTTGTTGCCAGGCAACAGGCTCAACCTGATGGTGTGACACCTTGCCTGCCGATCCCCATAAAAATATGTGTCGAGACGCCGCCACCCAACGCCCCGAGTGATGCAGCGTCTTCTTGGCAATCCTGGCAAGAGCCACCATGGCGATTCTGAAGTACAAATACATATTGGACTATATATTTGCCACTGGTGTCTGTGTATAAAAATCTATGTGAGAAATAGAACATTTTTATGACGTTTCCTCCCAGCCACCGTTTTTATTTTTTCGATGCTCTACGACTTTAGCGTTGCCACGGTGGTTCCACTGCGGAATCCTATTTCATTTGGCCAGACGCTTGGAATTTGTTGTGGCAGCGATTTGGCAGAATAACTCCTCCCATTCCCCTACTTTATGCCCTGCACTAGTGTTGGCAGATTGTAGTTGTTTTTTGTTTTTGTCGGAAACTGTCTAAAAACAACCTATCTTTAAGCATAAATCTTTCTCTCTTTAAATAATTTGAACATAAAATATATAGCCTATTCTTTTGTTTTGCAATCCTCACTTTATAAATAATTTAAATTACAAAATTAGGCCAACATCTTAATTAGAAATTTGATTTTATTTTTCAACCGTATTTGGAATGTTGAAATATATATATTTTCATAGTAATTAAAATATATAGAAATCTATTTTCCTTTAGAATACAAGTTTGTTATACAAATATTTTAATAATACTTTATTTAAGTAATATTTTTATCTCCTTATATCCCCAATGTCCTGCCTTGTGAAGCCTTTGGCTGTCAGCACTGCCGTACATGGGTCCTGTGATGTCGCATGCAGCAGATGTCGCTGGGGGGAACGGCTAAAATGCCACAATTTTGTTGGCCAGCAACTTAGATGGCATCCGATGTCGCTGCAGCTGGTCAGAGAAGGGGCAAGGGAAAGGGTCACGCTGCTTGATGGCTTAAATAGATTAGCCAATGCATTTCCTGCGGCCTGCGGAACTGTTGCGCAGCGACAGGGAAATTTAATGGCCAAAGAGTTCATTTCGAACCGAAACAAAAAGGGGGAAACTCACAAAGAAAAAGAGGGAAAATGTGGTGCTTTCAAATCAGCCAGAAACTAATGTGCGGACTTCAAAGGCAAACAAATTCGAGTGCATTGAGCCCGCAACAAATCAAAGACGCCTCGACGACCTTTTCCTCACTTTCCTCGATTCGTATTCAGCTCCCAGTTGGCGTCTCTCCCTGGGCCAGAGCCATACATCAAAGCAATCAAATGGACCCAAGTGTATCTATCAAGGCGATAAGTAACAAAAAAAAAAAAAGAAATTCAAATCTCGCTCAAAAGAGGCGGAACCCACGGGTACGAACGACGGACAGGAGCTGCGAATAAGGACAATGGAGAGTGCACTGGGAATTATTTATTTAACTGTCAGGGGTTGGTCTTTGATTATTTTATTTGTGGAAAATAATTAGTAGTACTTTTTTAAGAATAAAATGAAGTCTCATCATTTTGAGCTGGGAAAATATTTATTTTTTTATTTTAAATAATTAGCAAGTGTCCAATTTTTTAACCGCTAAAGAACTTTCTATAAAGTTTTCAATTAAAAAGTTACTATTTATGGTCAACACTTTGGACAGCGTTGAAACATTAAATAATATTTTAGACAAATATATGGCTTGTTAAAATTATTAAAGGACTCGTATTAAGTAATGTTCTTATTGAACTTGTGTTTGCTATGACAAATAAATTTAGTCAAATACCTTTTAATACCTTTTTCGTTTGAAGAACTTTTACATTTTCCACAGTCAGATCCTGCCTTTTTTCCTCCTACCTAGCCAGACCTATTTAATTCATTTTTGATGTATTTTTTCGTGTGTCTGAAGAACCGAAGGCAACGAAACGATTTCATTTATAAATTGAGCTTCTGTTTTTTTGGCAGCACCTAAGTTACGAGAGGTTGCGACTGGCTGGCAACAAATTATCGCTCTGGCACCTAGCCATCGCCTCTGCTTTATCCTTTAGCCGCCTTCCACCTCCGCCACCCGGCACATCCTTGACTGAAATGAACTCTTCTGTGGACTCCGGGATGTGTGTGTGTGCGAGTGAGTGTGTTTGCTGGCCTCAAAGAACTGACCAAGCAATTTGCCTGGCCCAAAGGCTAACCAACACCTCATCACTCACACGGAGCCAAAGAGCGAGATAAGGAGCGTGCAGGATGTGGCCGGATGCGGTAGTATCGCAGGGAGGCAGCACAAGTTTGTCTTGGCCGGAGTGGACTTTCGCCTTAATTAAACAGATTTGTTTGCCGACTCTCAGGCTGATGGCCCATGGACTAGATATGCGCCAGTTTTGGGTATATTTTTCCCAACCAACCCGACCACGCCCGGCCAAACAAAGAGAGCGGGGTTCCCCCTTGGGCAAAGAATTATGGCAGCTCGGAAAAGGTCAAACCCGTTCTCGGTTTTCAATACTTATTGGCCATCAGCAGGCTCTGACCCCATAAACATAAAACGTAAATTCCAAAGGCGATGCCACTTTCCCACTGGCTAATCCTTAATTTGCAATAAAAAAGATTCATGATCTATATAACGTGTATATATCTGTCTGGTGATTTTTGTTTGCCTTGGCTGGCTCTTGATCCTGAAATTTAACTGTCACTAAATTTTCTACGCTGCTCTGTTTTTAGAAGTTTTATTTTAAAATCAAATCATGGAGATTTCTAGCGTTAAGGTGGAATTCAATGTTTAAATCAGGTTTAAGACTGGTTAAGCTTCGAAGTTATATCGGAAAATTGATTTTTATGTTTATTTTCAATCGAAATTCTTTTTCTAAATAAGTAATGCATTTTAGTAGCCATTTTTCGTGAAAGAATATATGTGTTAACGAAGACTAGCATTTAAAATAAATGTATTTCTCAGTATTTGTTAACACACTTATACCTTAATGAAACATGGCCAATAAAAATGCATTACTTATTTTCAAAAATGAAATTCTTCAATAAATTCGCCAGAAATGATTAACCTACTCAGCAGTTGTAGAGGAAAATTCCAATGAAATCTTATCCAAGCCGTAGTCACAGGCGGAGACAACAAGCGAGCATGTTTCACCTGAAACATTGGCCGAAATTCCTTGCAGATGGCAAAAAGCAAGACAGCTGAAGTTGGCCATTTCGGGGGTCAAGTGAAAAGTTAAACAAAAACGCTTAGCACACACACACACACAGACACAGAGACGGACAGGACGGTAGGAATTGCGCCAGGATTTATGTTGCGACATTGCCTTTTGTTGACGCTGGCAACGCTGTCCGCACGAATATTCACATTACACAGCCGGGCCGAGTGAAACGGACACAAAGGACGAAGAGGACGCAGAGAGGACGGGAAGGAAGCGACCCTCAAGTGCCAGCAGCGGCCAAAACGATGTCAAGTCAAAAATGGTAGAAAAAGAAACTAATTTCCTAAGATGGTGTCAACTGCAACTTTTCCCACTCGTACCCCTCAAGCATTTTCCTCCACTACTCGAGTGCTCTCTGGACTGCATTAAACGGCCAAGGATCCCCAGGATCCGGGGACGACAGCGCGGCAAGCAGCTGATGATGGCCACTGCTGAGAGCTAAATGCACTGGCAGATTACCGCACACTAGTAAAAAAAAATTAAAGTGCGGCTTGCCACCACCACTATCTCCCCGGAGCCGACCCCCTTAATGAGCCTCTTAGCCCCAGCTCAAAACTCATAATCAGCAGAAAAATTTTACTCCCAGGATATTTGCAACACTTGGAAAAAATTATGGGTGCAGGGTATATTTTATTATCATATGCAAGGACATCTTAAAAACTATAATAGTGAACAGAGTTGTTCTTCTAGAGCTGAGAAATAATGGTCTTTTGATAGAAAATAAATATAATAATAATCAAATTAATAATAATAATTCTAATTAGTAATAATCATATAAATTTGTAATAGTGTTACAAATCTCTTCAGTTTTCTGATTTTATAATTCATTATTTAATTAAAATGTTACAAGAAATAATAACTTCCGAAAGGTAAATGTTATAAATAATTTCTTACGCTTGAAAGACCGTAATTTATTTAATTCTTCTTATCTTCTTAGTGCTACATGTATTTTCTATTATGTATATATTTCTACATACTTAATATTTACAAAAAGAATGCAAATAGCCGTGATTTTCATGGAAATTCCATTTGAATTAATTCGATTCTCCTTGCTCAATCACCCCATACTAACGCACCCATAACCATGGACAAAAGCAGTTAATTAAACCGAAAAAATGCCTTAATCAAAAGTTTGTACCATTTATTGTTGTTGCAGTTGTTGCTTTTGCCACAAGTCAGCAAAATAATTCGATTCAGTGCGTACATTGCAGCCCTCACAATTAGAGAAACAAAGAAATAATAAAAGGCATGTTTCGTTATTCGTTACACAAAATGTTTCGCCCCGCAGCCGATTAAATTTCTTTCGAGGGAAATTTGCAATGTTGATATCCATTATTTATGGGCTGCTGCTATTGAAATGCCCGGGGGTGTGGGTGCGGACAGGGCGGATTTATTTATTGACGGGCGGAATGGCATGTAAACCACAAATTAATTGGCTTGGTTAGACACCGCAACGGACCAGAAAGTTGCATAAAACTTTGCCGCCTCGATTGATTGATGTGGCCTGGCATTTGCCAGGTAATCAATGGGCTGGGAGACGGCATAAAGTAGCCAAGGAGCCAAGGACCTTCTGGCTAACTTGAGAAACAAATTGGAAACATCTCTGGGTATTTATTTTTCTTTAAAGACTCCGCTTTATAAAGTGCCTTTCGTATGCAAAAATAATGCAAGAAAAGATGAATTGCCGAGTTCTTTCTCGCTGAGTGAGCACAAAATAAAGCTTAACCTCATATATATTTTGCCAACAAGCAATAATTTATCGATTCTCCAGGCGACTCTTAGTTTCGCCATTTATTAATTATCTTGCATTAAATTTTATTATTTTTCTACGCACAACTTTGTGCAAACTTTTGCAATGCCTCTTGTCCGCCTCTCTACTTCGCTCAGTGAGCTCTGTCAGGCGTGTAATAAATTATTTCAAACTCCCGGCACAAATCATGAGCTGCATAAACTTAACTTTCCAATCATGAATCATTAAGCTATCGCAACGGAACGGTTTTGTTATTCGGTTTCGCACTAGAGGCCAGCCAACACAGTTTCGCATCAAACAAATTAAAACTTTTAGCCAAACTATTTAGATACAAATGCAAACAGATGGTCAGCCACGGGAAATTTTGCTCCAAGGAAAACAAAGGAAGAGGTCAGGGTTTGGTGAGAAAAAAGGAAAACAAGGAAGTCTAGCGGAAACTTAAAATGCACGTACCAAATGTTTCTGTGTCTCGCAACTCAAATTGCTTGGGAATTGTTTCAACGAAACGAATTTTCAGAGTTTAAGTTAAAGTGCTCACGAAAATATAGCCTTGTTTATAGAGTTATTAAAGCAATTTTAGTGGTTCATTTAGAAATGTTTTCTTTATATTTATTCGTGTATTAATTCGTTTTGATCTATTGCACACATTTTTCTGTATTATGGCAAATTTAATTATTCCTTTGTAATCAGTGCAATTAATATTTATTAACATGTGAATTCAACAAAAACTTGTTAACGTAATTTGCGCAATTACAGCCATTAAATAGCAATTATTTGTTGTCAAATGATTAAATACAATAATATGTATTAGCAAAGATTAAAATATAAACATGCAAAATATTCTCAACATTGAATTCTTTTCACATTAAATTTTCAAATGAAGCTGTCTCATTACTAAAATCCTTTTACATATTTTCGGTAACTTCTAGACAGCTTACGAGTTCCGTCCAAGCCCCATTGCAGCGATCAACAGATGCGATAGCAGAAAGTAATATTAACTGAGAAAGTTCATTGACAACAGACCAGCGATTAGCCATCGGACGACAGGAATAAGAGACTGCAAATTGCGTTGTTTGAACATCTCGAGAGAGGGGAATCCCACGCAACTGTCGCACGCAGCGCAAGCTACTAAAGCTACTACAAAAGCATTTCCTTCGGAAAATTCCGGACCCCCGGCAAAGATTAGTGAAATGTACAAAGCGCAAGGCGTAAATACACTTATAAGAAATGTAGGCAAGTTTGGTATTTATACTTCTTATACTTATACTTAGCTTGAATATAACACATTCGGATTTTTATACTGTGTGTAATGTTATTATAACCGATTCCGAAACGGTCCTGATCCATGAACAGAGCAAAGTCGCCATGTAAATTTTAAGGCATTAAAAGAATAAAAAACTTATGAGCAAGAAGCTACGTCCTTTGATCCACAGCGTTTTTTTTATCTCTGTTTTTTTGGGATACCTTTTACCATTTTGGTCCTTCGAGCCGGATTCGCCAGCGCGAAAAAAGCTAGGAACCTGGGAACTTGGATAGGTACTTATTATGCGCAAAAATATAAGCACTCTATATTTTTTATTGGCTTATAATTAATTAATGAAATAACAATTTAGAATTTTTAATACATTTTAAAACGAATTTTATGCATAAATAATTGTTTTAAATAATAGTAGTCACTCTTCGTCCCAACTGCACTTGAAAATAATCTTAATACCTTAGTGAATGTCTTATTTCATTACCAATTAATCTGCATTAAGTATAAATTTCTCCCAGTGCTGGCAAACAATTTTCTTGGGCAAATTGGACAGCCGGCATGCAGTGCAATCTAATCAGATCTAATGTTGTGCCTTCTGTGTTCTTCTGAGCTGTTGGGCAAATTGTAAAACCCTTTGGCCGGGGTCATAAAAAGCCCGCTACGCCAATTCCAGGGCAAAATGTGTTAATAAAAGGACAAAGAATTCCGGTTGAAGGAAGCGGAGTGCCTAAGAAAATTGAAATGAATAGAACGGAGGCGGAGGGCATGGCAAGGCCCTAGGGCAAGTGGCTTTAAGTTCATTTGCAAACAATCAGACCAGACATACCCAGACAGAGTGTGCCCCGAAGTGTGTGCTATGGATTTTCCATCTCATACCCAAAATTATCCTGGCTCCTGACCTTAGTCTATTTGCGTCTGTGTCTCCGTCTCTCCATCGGTCCTTTGGCTCTTCCTTTGGCTGCATTTTGCATCATGATTTTGCCCCGCTCCTCGTTGTTGGTCAATCTTTAAGCAAATTTATGTTGTGTGTGCCACAGACAGCCGCTGGCGTTCCAAAGTCCTTGCGCCACAAAAAAAAAAAAAACAGAGAAGGATATGCAGGCAGCGGAACAACAACCAGATGAGCTACAATGTCTGTTTGACTGACACACATGAAGGGGGGGAAGGTTTTTCCCTCAGGGTTGGTATGAGCTGCGAGGGGGCTCCTTGCAAACATTGCACTTTTGGGTTAAGCAAAGCAAAACGCAGGCAAAATTCTTTTTCGGCCAACCACAAAAGTCCTTGTTCAAACACACACACACACGTTCGCAGACAGCCAAAAGCAATTCCATTTCGCCTTAAAATGCACGAAAAACGACGACAACAAGACGATCATGAAGCCGCCGGAAAAGCGGGGAAAAACCACAGCAATATGCACGGAAAATATTGCTTAAAAAAATACTTGAAAGCTGGCAAAAAATGGGTTTTATTTATTTATTTTACTATTCATACTTATATACAAGATTTTGGCTTTTAGGGTAGATATGTGACTTATTTTTAATTTAAAAACTTTTACAAAATGCTTAAAAATACATATTAAAATGCCTTAATATTTATGAGAAATAATAGTTATGTTAACTCTAAAAACATAATTTTTTACAAAGCTTTTATATGCGTAAACTTTTAAAGAATGCAGTCTAACAAAATATGTTTGCTCTTCTATAATTAAAAATAACAACCGCAAAATATTAAAAAAAAGGAAAATATATTTAATAATATCTAAAACATTTAAATATATTTTGCTGTTTACGGTCTATTTTTTCTCTCACTGTAGAGTGACCGAAAGAGGGAAAGCAACAGCAGCAGGGCACTATAACGATTTTCAGTTGCATGCGTATTACATTTATTTTTATTTATATTAAGCGCCGCGCAGCAGCTAAAAATAAATAGTAAAGCAACAGCGCCAACAGAAGACGCAGACCCAACTGGAAAATCTATAGAAGGAAGCTGCAGCTGCACTTGTTTGCGCTATATGGCGGACCAAATACATATATAAATGTGTCTTTATTTGCATTGCTTTTTATGGCCCTAGATGGCGGAAATATAGTAATGTGGCAGGTGCCTTAAGAAAAGACATCCTGGAGCCAGCCAAGTTTTTGATTCTTAATCAGCGTAAGAAGTTGACTTCCCAGGGGAGAGATCATGAGGTCTCAGCATAAGTGTCCGCGGCATAAGCACTTTGGCAGGCCAAAGGATGCTCGGGAAAATTGAAAAATACTATATCTTAGATCAAAGGAGATCATTATGGATTGTTCGAAAAAAGAATATATGGTGGTGAATGGATGCATAGGTTGGAAAGTGTTTTGGTAATTTGTTTTATTAAAAACGGAATATATTAAGCTTAGTTTTTAATAATTAATTAAAGGATGTAAATAAGCTGGGGCTGGAAAGCTGTTACCATCTTCGACACATATAAGTTTAGGTGAGAACTCCTTGCTAGGGAAATCATTTATTAAATTACTGATTCTAAAAATTAGGAAACTGAAAAGTAATGAAGGAAATGTAAAACAAATATGAATTTAAACTAATTTAAATCAAAAGTTTCGATATCAAAATCCAGTTTTTTTTTCAGTTGCGAAAATACAAGTTAAAAGAAGAAAGGAAAGGAACTGAAAATCTGTTACAATCTTCGATATGCATAAATTTATACCTTCTTTAATTTAAGAAAATGAAAGAAAGAATTGTGAAATAATTATAAGTTTAGCCACAAACTAAATCCAAATTTTCGATTCTATTTTCTTGTATTTCTTTCAGAATATTCCACGTTTCAGTAGCTTAGATATTTTTCATTCCTTTAAAGTTTAAAGTTTAAACCTCTCTAATAATAGGCACAAATACATTTATATACATTCAAAAATATAACATTTTCCCAATACACGTTTCCATCTTTACAAATATATCTATTTCCTCAGTGACGCGCAATCAATCATTTCAATGCTAATGCTCCTGATGACTTCATCATCTCCCAACAATTTGACTCCCACATCCTGAAAATGCCATCCTTAACATTTAAATGTGATGGCTGCGCATTCCTTTTATTTTTCCCTCCCTTCCCACCCCCATCTAAATATAACTCTGTTTGGCGCACTAAAAACGCTGATAAATATCAAATCAAGTCTTGCTCTGCGGACAAAACCCTCGCCCCACATTTTCCAGAGCCCCCACAAACACACAAACATAATTTGTGAAACCTTTACTGCAAAGCGTATTTCCCGTTTCAGCATTTCCCCGGCAAATAGTTTTCCCTTTTTCATATGTATGCCAGTGTGCGCCGGCTAACATATGTTTTCATTCCTTATTTTCCTTGGGCTCGCTCTTTTTTATTTTTTGTCTGCAATTTATTTTATTGCCGCAATGCAAAATGTGTTTGTGTGCGAGTGAGACTTTGTGTGTTTTCCATGTGTGTAGCATTTTGTATTTAGCCTGTTTAGCTTTGCCCGCCGGCTGTGGTCCGCCTCGGCACCGGCCCGAAGAGAACCCACAAAATGCTGACACAAATGATGTGCTGTCGCCTGTGCCTGGCCGGGCGCAATTAATGCGGCATCTGCCGCTGTTGCTGCCGATTCTGCTGCTGTTTTTGGCTCAGATGTTGCTGCAGCAACACTCGCACCTGAGCCTTCTGCGGAGGCATTTGGGGCCAGCCGCATGGAAACAAGAGCGAAATGCAAATTATTATTCTGCCCGGTCGCTGTACCCAAAGAAAAAGGAGAGTAAGTTGCGGACAGCAAAGAAGATTTCAAGATTTAAAGAATTTAAGGATATAAAAACCTTTTATTAAGCTATCAAAATTATTAATAAGCTTAATAATATATTATTAAATATTTTTTTAATTCGTATCTAGAGCTTTTATATGTTGTTTAATTAAAAAAAAAATGTACAGCTAGAGTTCAGTTAAATGAAGTCTAAGAAACATATTGAATGGTTTAATATTTGGCTTAAAAACCCATTTTTCAAATTTTTTAGTTACAAAAGTTCTTGAAATTTATATTTAAGCCCAAGCTAGATATCTAGCTCGTCGCATTATGTATCCTCAAGCCTTTCTATGCGCTTTTCCACTGCAGCTGATGCAAAAATGTTCCTACTAGCACAACTAACTCCGCAGTTGGTGCCGCTGCTGCCAAAAACTTTTGTGGTTGAATGACTTTTGTGGCATGTTCTCTGCAAAAACGTGTGTGCGCCTTATGCGTACGTGCTTTCTATACTTAAAGAAAATTTCATTTCCAAATTCTATAATATAATAATAATACTATAACCAAAGTGCCCTGTCCTCTAGTTGTTAAGGCATGGCATTCTCCATATTTATACCAGTTTGTTTCATCAAATATTATAGACATCATAAGGGCATAGAATGTTTATATCTCAATAATATTATATTTTCTCTCCGTGTATTAGGCATTTGTTGGTTTTGCACAATATTTATGTTACGGTTACAAGGCTGCTTAAGCCCACATTAAGTTCGCTCTCGGGTAGTCTTCACATAAGTTCCGTTTACTTCGCAGGGAAAAAACGCACGCACCGGAGGCAGCTGGGAATGCGGGGGAAATCGCCAAGAGCGAAAGCGAAATCGATGGCGGAAATGTGGCATTTCTGGCCTGAAAGGTTTTCCCTCTTTTCGGTTAAAAGCATTCCCCGCCCGATCCATCCCATACATTTATGCCGTAAGTCAAACAAATCGTTTGCTAATTGGCTGTCATGTATTTTGGCCATAGACTGCGCTACAATTTAAACGGAGCAGGAGCTGGGAAACTCAATGGAAGGAAAAACGCTCAAGAGGAAGTGTCTTTGATTTCGCTGACAACTGAGGGTGTTCAATGAAAATGTGTCATATTTAATTGGTCAGAAAATACTTTCCACAGATATATCGTTGCCATACTAGTTGAAAAGCTTTAGTGAGTGCAACGATCCGCCAAAGCAATGTCAAAGGACACTGCCAGACATATCAAAAAGGGGAATATAGCCAACTTCTTAAAAACTCTCCCAAAAATAACACAGCAAAGAGAAATATAAAGAGTATAAAAAGTTTGTGCTGGAAAAAAGGCGGAGAAATCCCAGCTCGGTTCAGAAAAAGCAGCCGGACTGAGTACGAAATTAACATGAGAAAAAAAGCGTTGCGGAAAAAAATGCAGCTAGAAATTGCAATTTAATTAATGGAATGCATCGCAGACTGCGAAAATATGCGAGTCAGATACGAGAAGAGCCGGGGAGAGAATGCAAATGGCCGCAGAATTGGGGGCCAGCCAGGGCTGGGCTGGGGATAAAAAAGGAAAAGTGAATATTGCACAGCAGCGGCAGCCACCCAATGGGGAAAAATTACTAGAAAACCAAATTAACCAAATTAGCAAGCTGTAAATTCAGCGGCGCTTTCTTCTTCCTGCCAGCAGCTGCAGTGTGGAGCAAATTAATAAAGTTTCACATTATTAGCGGAGTTTTCGCTGGGCTCTTCTTCGGCGTTTTCCATTTTCCAGTTCCCAGTTTCCATTACCCCCCAGCTACCATTCGCCAGTTTTGTCTTACTTCAGTCGGCCTGGTTCATTTCAGTTTCAGTTCCTCCTTTTTGGCCAAATTAAATTTTTCCTGTAGTTTTAAGCAGGCCAAAAGTTTACTTTTTCCTGAATAAGCGCGTGTGTGTGTGTTCCCTAAGTAAGTTGGCCAAGTTAAGATCCCTTGCTCTTTCAGTTAGTGTATGCGCTTAAATTATATGCGCAAGTTTGGCCAACAAGTTTTGGTAGCGAGTCTCGCTTTAATTTATCGCTGAGTTCCTTTGTCGCTGAGCGCGACATATACATTCTTCTATATTATGCGAATTTATCCACACATTATATTTAGGCACAGCCGAGGCGCAGATAATAGGGAAGGGTATTTTCTAGGAATTATAAAATTATTTCATACCCTTATGAAGTCTCTGTAAAAACAAAATGAATATTTATCTTTCATCAGTCAAATGTATTCAGCTGTAGCCCCCCAACTATATTCAAATGTAAGTTTCTTCCCTAGTATGCAAATTTTGCAAGTAGTTCCGCAAAGTCTAAAGCCAAATTCACGCAAGCACGAAATATATATTTTCCATAAACTGACACAAGTTTTCACACAGAAAAGGGAAAGCCTTTGCCCAAGACTTGTTACATTTTATTTTCATGGTTGTAATGGATTCTTTGAAAAGTTGCCCCAAGTTATTTACATACAGCTCTGAGCCTAGGTTTCTTGATACAGCTGGAACAGAAGGGAATATTAAATTATAGGAAAATATATATATTTGTTACGCTTGTTTACTGTGTACTTTGGCACATTTTGCATTCTAATCGCTTTGGCAAAAATATTTGTTTAATATTAAACAGGCCTAGTAGGAAGACGAGTTGATGTTTCGGGGAATAAATACAGATAAGGGTACCCCTCTTTAGTTGCCCTAATAATCTGACCACATCTGTAGCTATATAATCGCTAGGGAAGATGCGACAGCGAAAGAAAAAACTAAAGCGAAAATGAACAACACGAGGAGTCTGTCCTGGTCACAGGACCCGCACACAGACAGGATGCTGGATTCACAACGCGTCGTATACGCAATTGACCTAATTTTACCCCCTCGCTCTCGTTGTTTCCTACTAGACGTCGCGGTAATGGTCGCCGTTTAGCTTTGGGTCCTGGTTTGCCGCCAGGATGCGGCCAGGATGCGTCGGTATATGTGGCAGGATGTGCAGCTCGTCGCCTCGCAGGATGCACTTCTCCCCAATATTGTATTTTTCGCTTATACATCTACGAAATATGTGTGCTCGCTTGAAAAATTCATGGCAGCTTTTCGAGGGCGCCTAATAAATCCGCAGCCCACCTGGCTGTGTTTTTATTTAGCTTTTTATTTTGCTTTTTTTTTCATGCTTTACATAATTAAGTTCTTGTCGATGGCTAAAGTTGGTGACACTCGGTGCCTGCCTGGCTATGTTCATACATACGAGAACAGGCAACTTTTGGCTGCACATGGCTCTAAATTAATTTTATGGCATCAACTTGCCAACACAGCCAGCAAGGACGCCAAACTAAAATAAAAACAAAAACAAAAAAAAAACCAACACTTGTCGCCGCCGTGTTGCAGGAATGTTTTTAGAACGTGTTAATTAGGTGAATTTCTGAGATGTATTTGCAGTGGCGCACCCACCGAATTAACAACGTGGCAAGTTGAAGTGGCTGGAGCCGCATCCTCCGTCAAAGTAAAAAAAAGGGGGAGCGTGAGTGGAGCCTTGAACTAGTACCTCAATATTAGCGAAAATGCCAACAAGGTCGGGAAAGTGCATGAGTGATTTTCCACAGGTGTTGAGCGAAATTGGGAACGAAGTGGAGCTGAAATTTAATCTTCAAATTAGTGAGAGGAGGAGCCTGGTAATTATTATGTGATTACTCTATGAGATACTAGGAGATGGAATTAATTCGCGAATTAAATGGAAGGGAGTTATTCAAATTGTGTCAGTAATTTTGGGAAATTGATCATAAGTGATTGGGAATGTTATTTAAAGTTTAAACTAAAACTATAGCTGAATAGAAGTTTAAAATGGTTAATAATTATTATTATCATATTATAGAATGTGTAAGGGCCATACTCCTAAGGCTCTTAAGAAGACCTTTAATTTTTGGGTGAAAAATATATTACGAAAAATGTGATTTTTCTTTGGAATAATCTAGGATTAACATTAACATAACTAAGCCAAAATAGCCTTAATTTTAGTTATGTTAGTTTATGTTTAGTTATGTTATGTTAGTTTTGGGTTAAAAATATATTTCGAAACATATGATTTTTTGTTGGAAAAAGAAAGAGAAAAAGATCCTTGATTAAAAACATATGCCTATCTCCTTTAAATTATCAACAAAATTAACTTGCTCTATAAACACTTTAAAAAAAGAAAATCACATTCAATTCAATGCAAACCATTGAAGTTTGATCAATTGCAAAGTTAACTCAATATTTATATGATTTTCAAAGGAAAAACAGTTAACAAATTGGCAACATATTAAAGCACATTTTACAACTACTTATACACTTTCTCATCATCCATACTTTATTGTACACACTTTCAATATCCCTTTATCCAAATTTACCTCACTGCCTGACTCTTAATGAACCTAATCGAAAGCGGTAACTATAAATTTCTACTAAAGCCCACGCAACCCCAACAATTCAGAACTAATTGAATCGAAGTAGAAGCCCACTTCAACTACTTTTCGATATCGAAGAAGACCCAAAGTAAAAGCGAAGCGAATTTATGTTCTAATCAAGTTTAACAACTCGATCCCCCTCTGTGGCCCATCGGGAAATATTGCAGAGACCCGCAGAACTGGAAACGTTTTATATTGATTTATAAATTTCGCATATTCCGCTGGCCTCAGCAGCAAACAAACTTCCTTATGGGCAAACTTTGAAGCGATGCCTACTACAACTATACTATCTAAGGTCCACTTTTCCTATGGCATTTCCGCCGTACATATACGATATACTTGCCACCCCGCACAAGGACGCTCTAATTGCATTTAATTAGCTGCCACGATGGCCTCATTTTTCCCGCTCTCCCGTTTTTTCTCGCCCGCTGGCGGTGGTGTTGTCTTGAAAAGTTGACCGACATAAATTTCATTAATTAGTTGAAAATTTGCCGAGGCACTTTGTGAGCAACAATTTCTGAAGATTTGTTAACGCTGCTTGGTCATTTGCTGGCCGGACCTTTTCGGTCATTAAATAAATGTATTTATGGGATGCATGCCCGAGCTTTAAAATAATAAGGAAAACTAAGATTTGGGCTTACGACCAGGGCATACCAAGTCCTAAGTTGGTGGAAATTGTTGCATACTTATTAGGATGCTTCAATAGCGACAATTAAATACCAGCGCCCGAGCACGTAAAAAGTATTGCATACTTTTGTGCTGCATATATTTTTAACAAAAAATATATACATATGTTCTGAAAATCAATAAATTATATCCCTAAAATATTTACTCTTGCATCAATTACAAAAATTCTAATACAACTTTTCAGCTTCGAAAATCATTAATTTCCAGAGGCTGAGTTTGTAAAAAGCATTTCATCCTTTTTTGCTGCATATATTTTTTACAACAAATATATTTATTGGAAGTCAACAAACTAATTCCTTTAAATATTTACTCTTGCATCTATTACAATAATTTTAAACCCCATTTTCAGCTTTGAAAATAATTAATTTTCTTGTACAGAATCCCCTCCTTAGCACGATTTTAATATACCCTTGAACCCTTCCTGAGTAATGGGTATAATAAGCACTTGCCCACTAAAGATCAAGCGCAATATAAAAAGTCCGCGTGGCCACAAGTTCAACCCAATATTTGAGAACTTTTCACCCGCTTTCCTTGGCTCAAGTTTCCAGCCAGCAGCCAGCCAGCCCGAAAAGGCCAAAACTTGGCCAACTTAAAGCGGCCCGCTTAAATCCCCGACAGGCGCGCTGATAAACAAACAAACTTGTCTAATGTTCCACTTTCCGTTCGACGCCGCTGCTACCAAGGATATCCTCAATCCAGAGACATAAAGCTCGGGGATTGCGGATTGAAAGGAAACTCGTTTGGCCATTGACAAATTCGATGAAGGCAGACGGACGACGGGTGGCTCCTGGCCAAAAATGGGGGATAAATCAATTGAAAAATATTAATGAATTATTTATGAGATAAGACGGAGCACAAATAAAACACAGCGCACCGTCGTCCGGCGAATAGGAAATAAAACGAGTCGAGGCCAATGTGGGATATCCCCCAGCGGCTCCAAACCGCAGGGGAAAATAACCACAGAAAGAAAATCGGCAAAATAAAACGAGGGAAACCCAAGAAAAAAACAAAAGAAAAGCCAGACCAAAACCAAAACCGAAGCCCGAAAAGAAATAACTGTAAAAAAATTACGCTGGAGACTAATAAAACAAGATTATTGCGGTATAACCGCAGACCCATCGGAGGAGCGAACGGGGTTGGGGGCCTTTGGGCCAGAACTAGACAATGAGCCAGGCCATAAATCAGCAGCCGCAGAACGCAGACAACTGCATTCGGTTGATGTCAGTCCACAGAGAGAAAAGAATTTTAAAGAAATGCTACATTTAAGACAATAAGAAATAGCTTGAAAGGGTGTCTTGAATAAAATATTTTCTTGCTAGGATCTAGAGTATCTTAGAGTTTTTAGAAATATATTTTCTCTATTAATTCTCAGTGTGATAAGCGGTAAGGAGAGAGGTCTGGGTAAATTACACCACTGGCAAACTCGCACGCATTTAAGCAGTTTTCCAGCGATTATGAGGCAGAAGATAATTATGCCAATATGGGAAGAACAATCCAATTGGAAGAGCCTGCAGACAGAGCCAGGCTGCTACTGCTGCTGCTCCTGGCAGCAACCGGAAAATGTTCGTGTAAATATTAAATACTGACCAGGGTCGAGAGAGGGAGAACGAAGCTCATAACCAGAGGCACAACCGAGGAGTCGGAATAGAAAGCTAAAGCCGGCTATAAATGTGTCCGGAATTCAATTTCGTTTGACACGTTCAAGCAAATGCAAGGAACATCCGTAATTCCCAGCAGCAGAAGGCAATCAGTTGCCATCACTCAAGCAGATAAACACTCAGGGAGAACTGTCAGATATCTCTCTGGTTGAAATTCTGTGAAATTCCATACGGCCCGGTTACTCTCAAGTAATATTGATTGAAATATAATAAATGTCCCACATTGTTGTTTTCATTAAAATTATTCCAAAAGCTATTCAGCATATTGCATTAAGTTGACCCTTGAAATGTTAGAGGTTGTTGAGAAAGCTATAAATAAATTTATACACCCGAGTATACGTGAAACTGAAAGTGTTTCTTGGCAGGAATTCGCTTGACTTTTTGCACTTAATTTATGGGGAAATACTTTGTTTAGTTTGGAACTAAATGTAAGCCAAATTAAATATTCTAAAATACATATTTCTGAACTCTACACGGATTTTCCCGGTTTTTATCTGCTCATGTTTTCGTTTCACCTCTAATTATAATTGTTTTGTTTGTTAAAATTCCGCCAAACATTCAATTTGACAGAATAATTAAAGTGTTCATACAGCACTCAGACGAACACAGCAAAAACAATTTATTATCAAAGTGTTTATATTTAATACTGACTATATAGTCAGTTGGAAACAAAAAAAATATTTTCACTCCCCTAGTTGTTAACTCGTTAAAGGGGCTTGCACTAAAACCGCAAAGCCCTGAAACATTTTTAAAGCCCATCATCGCTGTTCCGGGAATTTTAACGCTTGAAAATTAATTATTAACAAATTGCTCAGCAGGAAAGCGAAATAAATGAATTGCTCATGTTGCTGATGTTGCTCTCGATGTTATTGCTGTTGCAGCTGCAACAGATGTGGACGTTGCCGCTGCTCCCGTTGTGAGCAATTTGTGTTTAATGCATTTAACGCAATTTGAACTATTAAAAGCACACTTTTAGCAAAGCTGGCTGGCAGGGGCGTTGGCTGGACGAGGGCCATTTTAGCTATTTTCCACGCACGTAAACATAATTTGCATTGCTCTGAAATATTATGGCAGCAGCTAAAAGTATGCAACACAACATTCTCCCACTTTTCGCGCTTTCTCTGTCTCCTTCCCGTTCGCCCGCTTTCTCTCGCTTCCGACCAGCCATAAAACCAGAGGCAAAAAGTTGAAGTAGCAATGCAAACAGAGAGAAAAGTTGAGACCAGGACCAGTGATGTCTTTTAACATTATTTTCATTTTTTCTCTGGGAAAAAAATATACAAGTCCCGGCCAAAGAAATGGCTGGGGATTTAAAATCAATCAAAAATGTGTGCAAAAGTATGCAATGAAATATTTTATTAAGGAAATTTCATTCTTTTTCTAAGCATACTTTTTAGCATGATTCTAAAATCACAATGATATTTGTGGCTGCCCTGATGATTTAATGCAATGGTTAACAATTTTAAGATGTGATTGGGTTGAAAAAGTGGTCAAAGACCAAATATCAAATATCAATAAAATTTGAACTATAATGCTCGTGTATATATTCTTATTTTCTGACATTTTCCTGCCTGAAATTATAAAATTTAAAGAATGCATTATATTATTACGATTTATGTTAGGAACATAATAGTAATAGTATGTACATATATTTTTCTTTTTCTTTTTTAATAAAGTTTATATGTTCTTGCTTTATTCTTACATGATTTAGAAAATGCCTAAGCTTGGAGGAACCAAGAGAAATTTTATTTATATATATTTTATATTTTTCTAGAATATTTTTCTAAAGGATTTCAGCTATTATTAATTTTTTGTTCTATTACCAGCTAAAGTCACCAGAACTAAGGCTAAATAAAGTAAAATGTAGCATAAACAAAGCATATTAAATTATATTTATTTCACCAGTGAATTTTAAGTGTTTTTCTAGCATTATTCCGGCATTTTTTCAATTGTTTATTCACCAACTATTGGCTAGGAAAAGTGACCGGGGTCAAAGGCCAAATGTGTGCCAGATCTGAGCGAACGAGCGAGAGAGCACTTACCGCTATAGAATGGCCATAGTGGCGATTGTTGTTGCTGCTGCTGCTGGTGCTGCTCGCTTTGTTGCTGTTGCTGTATTATGCTAACAACTAACGCCATTATTATAATAACTGCTCGCGTTGTTGTTGCCGCCTTTGTTGCTGCTGCTGCTGCTGGGAATCCCCTGCTGCTGCTGCTGCTTGTTGCTGCTGGTGCTGCTGCGACGACGACGTCAGCAGCGGGGCCTGGACTACGCGATTCTATGCCGTCGACGTCGTCGTCGGCGCCGCTGCGACGCAAAAATCCGCATAAATTTATATTGCAAATTTGTTCCCGCTCCTGTTGCCGATGTTGCTGTTGCTCCTCCCGCCGCTCTTGCCGCTGCTCCTGCTCCTGCTCCTGCCGCTGCTCCTGCTGCTTGTGTTGCTTAACAATAACTATTGCCGCAGGCATCCAGCGAGATTTAATAGTTTTTGCCTGTCGTTGAGTTTTATTTGCCAGTTTTCAGCTGATTTTTCTTGTTGCTGCATTTAAGTGCTGATGTTGCCGCCGTCGCTCTAGATGTTGCTATTGCCGCTAATATTGCTTCTGCTGCTGCTGCTGTTGCTTCTGCAGCGACTTTGGCAGCATAATGCGCCATTTGCCGTTGCTGCTGCTATTATTTTGTGTTTTATGCTTTCTTAAACTTTTACTTTTTTGCTGTTGGCTAGCCTTCAATGAAATATTTGTGCTAAGCACAAAAGCAACATTAAGACTGTTGCTGTTGCTGCTGCTGCGCTCCTGCTTTTATCTTTATCTCGGCGCGCCTTCGATTTACCTTTTTTCTAGCTTCACTGGACCGGAAAAATAAGCAATGAAGCAATCACTTTCAGGTGCACACCCCGCAGCAACATGTTTGCGAGTGAGAGAGAGAGAGTGGGGTAAGTTTGCTGAAATGGCAGAGATTTAAAGGCTTCTAGGTTTGGCTTTAAGTTTGATATACTGGTGTTCCCAGTCCCCGGTATCCTTTGCATTTTAATGGTTACAACTATTTTTCTGTTGTTACTTGCAGCAATGAAATTATCAGGCCCTGAAGCAGCAAACATGTTAGAGTTAAGAGCAGTAATCCTACTGACAAAGTTCTGTTAATTATAAAAGGAATAGCTTTTTACCTTCCAATACCTATATTAATATATAAAAAAATATCTACCTTAAATATTCCTTAATCAAAACCTTGAACCCCTTGATCATTAATGGGTATTTTCTTTGTTTTCAAAAGCTTCGTTTTTCAAAAGCTACTGCCTGTTGCTTCGACGCGTCAACACTTTTGCTTTCCCTCGACTGTGAGTGGCAAAGTTTCAACCTTTCAGTTTTGCCATTTTAGCTGCCACTTTCCCTGCACTTCGCTCCACTTCACACAACGGTCGGCAGGACCAAGAGGACCACTCCCACGCCCTTCGACAGTCCATTCTGTCTGTGTGTCTTTTACCAGTTTCCTTTTGGCCATTGGGCCATTGCTATCTCCTTGGCCCACAGGATCTCTCTCCGGGTCTCCGGCTCTCTCCCTTGACCATTTGCTGTTAGTCTAATTTAATTGCATTCGTGGCCCGTTTTGTTACGTATACGCGGCGTGCGCCGGCGGCAGGGAATGCCATTGAGGTTCCAGTTTGTTTCACAGCAACGCCCTGACCTACTGTCCTTGCCTGCTATGCATTGTTTTGTTATCCCTTAATCCTTATCAGTTGCCGTTCGCCTGGGCAAAAGCCACAGTGCAAAAAATTGGCAAAAAATAAACAAAGCAAAAAGCAGAGAGCTCCTGGCTTATTTTTCCACTCTTACTTTTATTCCGGCTGCAAAGGTAAATGATTTATTATCGAGTGGCGGGTCCTGCGGTCGTCGGTCGCCAGGCCCGAGCCCGTGCCCGTGCCCGTGTCCCATTCTTTAAACAAACCGTCGTAATTAATGATAGAGAAAATGAAATTCAACACACAGAAAACTTGGCCACAGATTTATTGCCTTGCACTTGAACCGAACAATAAATAAATAGTTCTTGGAATTCGGGAGGGGCAGCCAGGAAGTGACCGTGGGGCTCCTGCTGATTAGCCAAGTGTGTGTTGTGCTGGTTAGTGTAATTGTTATGGCGAGTGTTTGAACGGGAATTGCCAGGATTAATGAGCAACTAAACGGAGTGGAATTGGGGGAAATATTTCAGATAGGGGTCAGAAAGTAAAGGAATTATAGTGAGAACCTATTAATTTAGCAAGGGTTTTGTTTAAAAAATAATTCAAATTGAGTTACAGTTAATATGATTTTGCAAAGAATAAAGAGGAACTTCCAGGACTTTATTTCGTTGGAATATTATAAAATATACATTAAAAAAATGTAGATAATAATCCTGTTATTGATATAAGAAAATGTTAAATCTCATTAAAATTAAGGACATTTTAGAAGTTTTAAGCGCATCTTTAAGAACATTTTTATAATATTTAAAACTCCAACAAAGTTTCCGCTTGTTAAAAAAATGCCTACGAATAATAAAAAAAAGGATATGCAAAAGTGTAAGTCTTAAATCTGATATAAATAAAAAACGAGAAAGAAAGCTAACTTCGGTTTACCGAAGTTTATATACCCTTGCAGTCGGCAATTGGATCATTGAAAATCGATCCATTTTAGTTATGTAAAAAAAATGTCAAATTATGTAAATTTTGTAAATTTTACATTTTACATGTAGAATTTTACATTTTCATATAAATCGACCGATCCCTTCTATGGCAGCTATATGGTATAGTTGTCCGATCTTAATGAAATTAAAACCGTAATTCTAGAACTATAAAAAACGACTATATCTCAAAATTTATAGAAATTCGTTGAAAAACAGAGAAATTAACAATTTTTGTACATTAATTTCGCCATCATTCCTATGGCAGCTATAGGAAATAGTAGTCCGATTTCGGCCGTTCCGACATATATACTGCGTGCTAAAGAAATAAGACTATGCTGAAAATTTCAGCCCGATAGCTCAAAAACTGAGAGACTAGTTCGCGTAGAAAGCGACAGACAGACAGACGGACAGACAGACGGACAGACAGACGGACAGACAGACAGACGGACATGGCTAGATCGACTCGGCTGGTGATGCTGATCAAGAATATATATACTTTATGGGGTCTGAGATGCCTCCTTCACTGCGTTGCAAATATCATGGCAAAATTATAATACCCTCTGCAAGGGTATAATAAAGCAAGAGAGAAGCTAATTTCGGAAAGCCGAAGTTTACATACCCTTGCATGTTGCTTATTTAGAAAAGGCATAACTAGGCTAAAATTGCATATATTTCAATTTGGAAAGCTTTTCTGTGCTAGTTTTTAGTATATTAACAAATCTGCAAACTGAGTTTAGAAATTAAAATAATATATATTTTTGTTTCTATTGTTTCACGATTTTAATGATGTAACCCCTTACAGAATTTTGAAAAAATGGCCAACATTTTTTTTCCGATTTTTTTTTTCATTATTCTGATTGTAAATATTTCAGACTTTAATGGCGAAAAGGAAAATATACGGCTTTTGACTATCACATTCTTTATAGCTATTAATAGGCTTCCAAGAAGACCTCAATTTCGCGCATTTTTGGGGTACGAAAATAATTCGAAACATATGATAACTTTTTTTGACAAATGAAAGTTTAACAAGAAGGGAAGCTAACTTCGGTAAGCCGAAGGTTATACACCCTTGCAGTATGCAATTGGATCATTGAAAATCGATCATTCCTATGGAAGCTATAAGATCTAGTGGTCCGATTCCAGCTGTTCCGACATATATAGTAACTGCAATAGGAAGAAGACTATCTGCAAAGTTTTATTCAGATAGCTCAAAAACTGAGAGACTAGTTTGCGTAGCAACGGACAGACAGACAGGCGGACAGACAGACATGGCTAGATCGACTCGGCTGATGATGCTGATCAAGAATATTTTTACTTTATGGGCTCGGAGATGCTTCCTTAACTGCATTACAAACTTCTGGAAAAAATTATAATACCCTGCAAGGGTATAAAAAGAACAGCTCTCATTAAAATTAAGCTCTATATTTAAGTAATTTCACTGCAGTAATTTCACTGCAGAACAAAATTAAAAATGTTAGCACTAAGAGCCATTTCCCCGAGAGCCTTTCAATAATACACAAATTTCCCCTTTGATACAGAAGTGCTTACCGATAATAAAAAGGAATACACCAAATTATTTAAAAATGAAAAGAAAAAATCGAAGCACATCCTTTTGAATGACAAAGGAAACTCCAACTGGGACAACAACAAAAAAATTGGACCCCCTGTGAACCCGTAATCGAAGCTTTCTCGTTTTTTGAAGAACGAAATAAACCACCGCACGTAA
Organism: Drosophila auraria; assembly: GCA_008042615.1. Lineage (NCBI taxonomy): Eukaryota > Metazoa > Arthropoda > Insecta > Diptera > Drosophilidae > Drosophila > Drosophila auraria. The sequence goes on from VNJW01010210.1 coordinate 110,839, forward strand.
AATCAACTTTAATCAAACGATCCACCTGCTCTCGCCCGCGCTCGCATTCCCCAGAGGACAGGAAACCCCAGCGAACCAATCAATAAAATGCCCTTTAATAATGTCGAAAAGAAGACCCGTCCGGGCAGTCATAAAAAAGCGTTCCAAAAACGATATGAAATATGCTTCATAAAGATTAAAACCTGTTCGCTCACTCGCTCGCATCTCCTTGCCCCTGCGGCAGCAGATGCAGCCGGTATTTTTCGTGGCACATATGGAGCCGCAGCATCAGTGGCTTCGCAGGAGCTGCTAGTCCTGGCAACATTTTATTATCCTAGCATGCCAGCACAGACCACAAAGTGGGGGCCAACAGCTTGGGAAGCCTTTGGCTGCCCACCTATGAGCTTTGCTTTTGCTATCTAAGTCCTGAAAGGACACTGAGGGAAAATATTACACAAGTACAGCGATCTACTAGATATTGATTATAATTATTAAAACTTCTAGATTTTCTATAATATTCTTTAGATTTTAGGTAAATAATATTTAAGAAAGTAAGGCGAAGCATGAAATATTTGATCATTTAAGGACTTTTGCTCAGTGCATGTCTATGGCTAAGCGGCTTGGCCAAAGATCCAAAGGGATGCAAGGACATGAAGAGCCCAGGAGGGGCTGGCAGCAAGGAGGAGAACCAGGAGGCAGAGAGCAAAAAGCAAGGGACCTAGCCCAAGGATGTCTGTCAATAAGCCTTATTCTACAAGATTTCATCTGGTGCGTATGTTTGCGTGTGGGCTTTTCACAGGCGCGTGTTTATGAATTATTAGCATAAACAATCACCCAGACATCCTCGAACACTCACACACACATGGGGCACTAAGTCCTGTATGAATTCTGATTAAATGTAATGCGCTCAAAGCGCATTCAAAGTTGGCCCTGAATTATTGATGCTCCCTTTCGGCCAGCCACGGTCATTAGCCAACTAGCCAAAAAGTAGCCACTGGAAGAGAAGCTGAAATTGCCAGCGAAACCACCGACAATGGTGTTCATTATTCAGGATATGTCCTTGGGCGGGCGTTAAGCTTTCAATGTGATTAGGTGTACGCTCTGTGTGTGCAAGGGTGTGTGTTCACACTCCATTAGAGTTGAAAATGTTACCCAAATTTTGGCACAAAATTCCGTCTTTGGCTTAAATTCGTGCGGTTACCATCGACAACTTAAGGAACTTTTGCTCGGTGCCCCGAGGGGCCCCGAAAAAAAAGCATTTCCCTTTTTACATTATTTATTCGACCCTTGACAGCCTTTTCATATATATTTTATACATTTTTATGCCTTTCCTCACATTGAAGAATTTTAATTTTCGGCGCTCCAAGGAGCAGACAAGGCAAAGGGAAGTTCAAACCCAAACACGAAGCTCAGGCCCCAAACTGAAGCTGAAATTTCCACAGGATGCTCGGACCCGCCCGGTGTCCTTGCGTCGTTTGATTGATTGGTGGCAGCCAGGACAAAGGCAACAGCAACAGCCAAAGTCCTTGAGCAGCCAAAGTCAGGTGAATAGTCAGGTGTCAATTGTAAGCCCCAGAAAACACGACACAACAAAAACGACAAGAACGACCAGAACTTTTCTTGACTTTTCCCAAGATGTATGGAAACGTAAATGAGATTTCTTGCGACTTTTGTTTTTAATTGGCTTATGAGCCCGGGAGCCCTAAAACGGCATTATTGCCGGAAAATGGTCTGGCTCTGTGTTTGGGTAATTGCGAAGGTGTGTGCGGTGCGCCTAATTAAAAGAAAATTCCGGGGAATTCGTCATAGGAGGAGTTCGAGGAACAGTTTATATTTAGGAACAAGAGAGACTCTCCTAGCTTCTAGTTACGATTTTTTAAGGGGCCTATAAAATTTGTAGCTTCGCAAATTTAATTAGGATTTATGCAGCCCGCAACATTGCCTGCAACTACAGTTGGTCTAGTACTTTCAAAGCCGGCTAATCCATTGGCAACAAAAGCGCTAACAACGCTCCCACTGTGCCACAACTTCCACCGAAACCAAACAAACCAGAACACTGCTCTGCTGCCTTGTTCTCTCGGCCAAAAAGGGCTGGCATTAAAGCCATCAACGCGGCCCCCATAGCATGTATGGGCCACATTCTGGCCTAGTCCTGAAACACACTTCCGTGCACACAGCGAAAAACCATAGATATCGCGCATCGGAAAACCTAATTGATTTGTACATTAGTGCAATTCTATTGTCCGATTTAATGGGCATTAAATTCTTTGTTCTTCGCGGCAAACCCCAATAATTTTATTTGATTTACTCTAATTGCAACAGTCAGAAATATTTAATTTGTTTTAAATACGATTTGGTATGTTCTTGGAATCCCGGAACACTTTAAATTGATTTTATATAATTAATTAATCTAAATACCATTGTGGCTATTGTAGATTTAAAACTAATATGATTACGGATTGGCTTAAAAGGCAATTGCTTATTTTTTTAGGTCATCAGCTGGGTGTAATTAATTTAATTGGACTTAATGCATTTTAATCATCTAAATACCCTTGATTAATTTGGGCAGAGATAATATTGAGCATGACTAATGTGTCTGCAGATTCTAGACCATTAATTTTAGCTTGAACAAATTGGTGGTATTTAATTTATAAAAAAGAATAAATAGTTCGAAATATTAAAGGAAATTTATATCTTTCTTCAAAGACTTAACCTAAAAATAGAAAACTATTACTAAAATCATTATTTTAAATTAAAAAGAAACCCGATTTCTGTTTTATATTTTTAGCAATATTTACATTTCTTCACATCCAGCGACACTTTTACGTTTTTAAATGGAAAAATGCAAACCTAAATGGCCTTCCAACTCAAATTGATATTTGATATTATTTTTTGCTGTGCCTCCTCCCACCTACCATAATAAGCGGAGTAAATTGCTTGACGATTTTCGCGTCATTTTTCCGTCCGCACTTAGGGCATACAACCAGGACCAGGGTCCTCGCTCTTCTATTTGCACGCTTGGCTAAGCATAAATCACACGAAAGGAGGAATGAATGTTCGATGTTTGCTTGTCTGGGGGGGACTTGCCACATTTTCGCTTGCATGCTTTTGGGCCGCGCGAGCTCGGTTGCAATTGACAGTTTATTTATTCATTTTGACAGTTTTATGGATACGCACGAACGAATCACCGATTAGGGGGCTTAATTTCATGGTTAATCCGTTACAAATGTCAACTGTCAATTGATTGGAATAGTGATACTGATAAAACAAAATAAAGCAAGACTATTAAAGTACCCCGCACTATGTGCAACGATTTGTATTGCCTACTTTTTGGGGGGTTCCCACAGAGAGCTACTCAAACTCACTTGTGTGGCCACAATATTTATCCAATCGAGTTGCAGTTTGGTGTGTGAGTAGAAATAACACAGCCTAATAATCTCTGCCCTGCAATCGATGCAAAAAAAAGATTAGGCACCCTCTCTCTCTCCCATTAAACATGGCTAATTGCAGTCGCATGTATGTCAATTAAATATGCAAAATCCAGGCGTAAATTTGTCAATTGCGGCTGACATCTGACACAGTGTGTGTTATGGCCGTTTTGCGACTCTTGTTTGTTCGCTGTAGTTCGTTGCTGTTGTTGTCTGGCCCATTTGTTATTGTTATTGTTATTGTTTGTCCCCTGCCTTGCTTGCTGATTGACATTGACAGGCAGTGGTGTGGCCCGCCGCTGATTGGTACGAGGAGCGGGAAATGTTAGCACAAACACACACACACTGGGTGACACAATTGATGACAATCGACACTGTTCATGAATATTTAAATTTCTATTGTCTTCTTCCGTTATCGCTGGTCGGTTGGCCATTGAAAAGACCGTTTTCTGCGAGTTTTCTCGCCTCGCTTGTTAACGCGCGCGCTACGCCGCCCAAACTGTGGGGAGGGAATACTCTCGGAAGACTCGCGGAAAACTCGAAAACAGGCGCCTGACCCACTCGGTGTTACCGTTGTTGTCTCGCGAGTCTCGAGGACACGTGTTTGTGGCACTTCCGCAGCCCCTGAATGCCGTCACAATACTGAGATCGACGGCACAAATTCTGAATCTGGCCAAAAGCGCGAAGGCAAAGGCGAAGGCTCCCACTTCGGAAAACCTCGATGATGGTCCAAACACACACGCACACCCTCTAGCGAGCACTAACACAAATGAACACACACGCACGTGGGAAAAGCTTTTTGAAGGAGACGAATTCGCCGCACTCCGAATGTGTGTTAAAGCTTCGCTTGGCACGAAGGAGAAACACGAGTCCTTAAATATCCCCGCAGTTAAATGTCAAAGGATTATCGGTTTGGTTTTTATGATTTTTTTAGTTTCTTAATTTTAATTTTTAATATGGGGAATGTATTGATATTTTATTTAGGAAAATATATCAAAATGTGATTGGTATTTAAAAGTACAAATCAACAAATATACTTTCACACTTTTAAATAATTTACAACTTAATTTTTAGTTTATTGTAGGAAATAGAAAATAAACTCTTACACTTTTTAGTTTTATTTAAAATTTAAATGAATCTCCTGGGAGGAAACAAAGTCTGCATACCTTTTTACTGTTCATTTTGTACTTGATCTCTTTGATATTTAAAACGGTATTTTTATTTAATTTTTTAAAGTTATAGTAAACACAAATAGAAACAAAATCTACTCAAGTTAAAGCTTAATTTTTATAAAATATATACTAAATTCTTTCAGAACGATTTTGCATTGATTGACAACCTGTTGATTTTTCCCCTGTATTTTCTTTAGAAGTCAACTGCTTGCTTCTCAATTTTTTTGTATTTTTCTGCTTTAACATTTCAGCTTGCTAGGTCATTTTTGACAGCTTGCGATGTTTTTTCAATACTTTCTTTTAGCTTCCAAGTTTAATAAGCAGTAATATGCCTTAACTGCTTACCAAGTGTGCTTAAATGTACCTTAATTTCAATACAAAATATCTGTTATCCCCTAATATCCTGGCACTGCTTTTGCGATGGCTTGAAAACATCCCTTTATCCTGTGCTTGAACTGCTTGCTTAGAGTACTAAAAAGCCCATCCCTGCTCGGTAAATATCCCTTAAGGACATTTTCCACAACTGCTTACTCAGGATGTAAAAAACAACCCCATATCTCCTTTAAAAAGTTACACCCTAGGATATTTCAGCTAATGGTGGGGGAAATAACCCCTGAATCTTGAAATTTCGGAGTAAAAAAATATGCCTAACTGTTGTAGAAAAGATAATCTGATATTTTTAAGATCAAATATTAAGAAAATATTTAAATAATAAACTATAATTTACTAAAATTTATTTGTATTACCATTAGCATCTAAGGCGGCTGAAATGCAACCGTATAAATTATTTAAAAACAAAAATCATGTAACTTGAATTGAATGACTGACGTTTGCCCGCTCTGTCATTTCGATTTCTAAATAATTAAGGACCACAAATTGTCCATGAACTTGTTATGAATTCACTACCGTTCGCATATCGAAATATGCATAGCTTATGCTCTAAATAATGTATAATTGATTGCATTTAGTGCTTAATCACTTTAAGCCGCCAATTTACTCGACGCCTCTCCCCCGCCCCCAAATTAAGCTTCCCATTTCCACCCCTCCTCCTCCTCGGCATGTATGGATTTTCCCACCGCAATTTCCATTGACATTTAACATTCGTCAGTGTGAAAGTCGCTGTCTACTATCTCGCGTTCCCCGCAACGCACTTTCACTCAAGGTGAACTCAATTGAATTCTCAACATTTGCACATCAATTATTTCACAAGCAGCCAGCGTCGATGGAGCTCTTTTTTTTTAATGGCGCCAATGCGGAAAAGGAAAAAAAAGAAATGGAAAACCAATAGTAACCGGAAAAGAGAAAATAAATCCAAGCTGGAAAAAACCAGTCAGCCAAGCACTGCAGAGCGCTGCAGCCACTTCCACATCCTCGTCCACATCCTGGTGATCCTTAGCCACCTTCACCTGCGGCTAGCCTCTTTTTTTATTGCTCTGCCGTTTTTTCTCTCCCAACCCGCATAACAGATTCAATGTCAGAAATTTGACAAACTGAACAACACACACACAAGGCGAAAGAAAAACAAAACAAAATAATAAAAACATAGCAACTAGGAGGAGTTTTCCCGAGATTTTTGCTGACGAATTTGTGGCAGGTCCATAAATCCAACAAGCAACAACTAACTAACAAGAAGAAGCAGCCGAACACAAGGCATTAAAAAGTCAGCAAAAGATAGAAAAATATGGGGAAAAAGAGTTAAGTTCGACCATGGAATACCCTGGTAGGTACAAAGTATTGCATACTTTCAGGCGGCAGATGGTTTTTATTCAGGAAATAAGAAAAGGAAACTAATATCTGATAGATAAACCTATTCTCCATGTTTATTTCCCATCTTTAAAGCTGCAGCTGCTCTAGTATTTTTGTACAATATCTAGAGCAACTTATTTTATTTTCTTCCTTGCACAACACCCATATATACCCTTGGAATCAATAGATATAATAAAACAAAAAATGGCAAAAGAAAAAGTGAAATTTTTGGCGCCAAAAGAGAGATATAGCAGCAGCTGAAAGAGTTTGGGGAAAGTGGGAAAAAATGCCAAACAAATCGAGAGCTCGACACAAAAGTCGCCTTCAAAATTTATTCAGTCAGCGTCGGAGTTCATTTGAGTGTCATAAATCAGTTGGCCCCAGCAGAGAGAGGACCAAAGCCAGAGCCAGAACCGGAGCCAGGACCAGAACCAGGTCCAGAACCACCCATCCGGAACTGCCGCCCGCGCAAAAGGAAGTTGGGAAAGAGTATGGATTGGGGGAGGCAGGTTGGGGCATATAAATGACAACTTTGACTATTGGCTGCCATTGCACGTACAACAAACTGCAGCTTGGGCACGATTCAGCATCGTTGCCATGGCCCTCGCATATTTTTGTGCAGCAGAAAAGCGGAAAAGTAGAAAAGCAGAAAAGCAGAAGCGAAGAAAAGCATAGGAGTAGTGTCGGCAAAGGAAAATATTTTCGAAATCGTTGCAGCGGCAATTGGAGCCAAATGTCATGAGAAATCTAGCTATGGGGAAGCCCGCACAAAAACATTCCTTAAGCGGGGCCAAAGTGCTCGGGGAGGGTGTGTGTGTGTGGAAAATGAAGCGAGTTCGCCAGACGAAGGGCCACCATTTCCCCCATCGACTTGATAAAACATTTCTTCGTTATAAATCAATTTGAATTGCGCGAGCAGCTTAAGCGACAAACGATTTGAAGCCAGTCAGCGTCAGCCACCAAACAAAAAAAAAAACCGCAGAACAAACCAACAAAAAAAAGACCCATTTGGAGAAGAAACCAAATGAAAAAAGAAGGATATTCGACAAAGCAGAAAATGCTGTTTATTTAGGCAATTTGTTGAAGACAAGACAGGATGTGAAAATCTAAAGGGAAGCCATGGAAATCGAGTTGCTAGGATTCTCCACAAAAAGGTGCTTAAGGAGTGTTTATCACATTTTAATGAGGTGCCAACAGATATTAATATTTATGTGTATAATACTTACATTTTGGAATAATTTAATGTATAAAAAGTATCAATTTTCCTAGAAGTATCAACTGAATTTATTATATCAATATTTTTAAGGTTAATGTTTAAATTTCTGAATAATTAAATCCATATAAACCATTAATTTTCTGACAAATATAAACTAAAAGTAATTTTACTCCTTTATTATAAGGTTTTTCACATTAATTTGCTCGTTTTAAAGCCTCTCTCTTACTTAGTTAATAATTAAAAGCTTACAAAATGAATCAATCACATAATTACGTTTGCTTTTTATGATTAATTCATTTGCGGTTGTCAATAAATCGCCGATATGTTAAGAAATATAAAATGCAGTGTGTTAATGTGTGTACATATATAAATTGCCAATGTCCATAAATTCACACGTAATAATTTAAAACAATGCTCTTAAAGGATCAATCTGTTAATTGAATTTAAAAATAAATTTTAACGAAGTTGTTTTGTTGCATTTAAACCTAGTTTAAAGGTAAAAAATAAGGATGCACTAAGAAGAGATGAGATATTAAAGAAGTATTTGTCTATACTGCTAACAAAGATGAAAAATTACCTCTTAAATCTACTTATTATAAATCTAGTTATTTGTGGATTTTAAAATTTCCCAAAAATCAGATAACCATCAGAAAAGATGAGGTTAAAAATAGGTATTTGTTAATATTTGGAAATAAATTAAAATAATTAATACTGCTAATGGAGATGCAAAATTTTACCTCTGAAATCTACTTATTTAATCTTTGATGTTAGCCTTAAGATGCAAATATTGTATGTATTAAGATAAATTCTCTTGTTTTTTAAGGAAAATCTGTACGTAAATAAATGTTTCTCCTTGAGCTTTACTAAATGTCACCGCAATGAAAATGTAAATATAAACCGAGATCCACCGAAATCCCTGGCCAGCCCGAGGCACTTGCTTATGTTAAACAATCCGCCAAAAACTTGACATGAAATTTGTATGAGAAATAAGGATATTCTGCCCGCTCCCTTAACCCACTCAGCCCCCTTCGTTGGCCTCCTATGTGTGTCCCATCGCTCTCAGCTGCCGCTGCCGCTGTTGCTGCTGCAAATGAAGCGCTAAATCTGCAAGTGTCAAGCACAGGAGTTGCAGCAGCAACAGCAGCAACATCAGCGACACAACAGCAGCAACATATCCCTTTTTATCTCTTTGTGAGCATTTTATTTTGGGTTCCTTTATTTGTTGTACTTGCTGCCGTAGTGTGTGCTTAATTTTTTTGTTTTATTTTGCTCTGTCCTGTTGGGGCAGCAGCATTGTGCCGCATTTTGCTGCGGACGGGCCTAGCCCATTTGCATAGTCGAGGAGGAGGGGTGTGTAGGGGCGAGGAAATGCGGAGATGTTTCCATTTAACCCACTGAGCTCGTTTCGCCCCGCCGCCGAAAGCAACGAAACCACAAAAACCGGAAGTGAAACAATGTGTAAGCGTGCAGAGATACACTTACACACTCTCTCACACTTTTGAATGCTGAAAGGTAAGAATGGGGGGAAAAAAAAGGAACACACACCCACAGGGCAACCTGAAATTGTTTGGGCTAATGCTGTGCCCATCCCTGTTCCCGGTCCCGTCCTTGTTCCTTTTCCGCAGTTGGTTGAACAAACGAAATATTTGTTTGCGGAAATCATCAGCATCATCATCACTTCCGCCATGAGTTCCGTTCGCCCCAAGGAGCTGCTCACGAGCTAGTGCCATTTTTTTCATATAATTTCACTTTGACTTTGCCTCCGCACCTGGCGTATCCTGTTTGCCCGTCGAGAGTTGTTTACCAGTTTAAGTTTTGAGTAAGTTGGCCGTTGTCAGCAGGTGTCGGTGCAATCGAGAGCAAGATGAGCAGCTACAACAAGCCCTTCCGCCTGGTGTTTCCTGGGCTTCAGTCGCCTCCTTTCCGTGGTTGGGATGCTGTGGTCTCTTAAAGGGGTCAGGAGCCAAGCCCCAGGATTCTATGATACTGTGACAATGCAACTCACATTCCACACAGAGAGATTATAAAGTCAAGAAGTCTTTTAAAATTAAATACAAATTAAAAGAGACAATCAAGTCAAGTCACTGCACTTTATAGCTTTAAATGGGTTCCAAAAAACTATAATTTACTATTCAATAACTTATTTATTAATTTATTCTCCCCCGTTTCCCTAAGTGCAAGGTGTCAACTTCGTGCTTACCTTTAACGCTTGCTTTGTCCTGACTGTGGAGTGAAAGTGGCAGAAAGTTGTTGGACAGCCGCAAAAGTTGAAAATTTGCAACGTGTCTACGTGGCGTATGTGGAATACCCAGGATGCTCAACGACAAGAACTTCCCCTCAACCGCACACAGCCATTAGGCTTTAACTTGACAAATTTCAATCGAGAGCAACTGAAGTTGAATTGTGGCCTGGCACCATGGGGCGTATACGCAATGTGATCTGTTGTTCCTATGTTGACACTTGTCACCGCCTAATAAGCAGCTGTAACTCTTCCTAGCTGCTGGGGCCAAGGATTCTCAGCTAACGAGTGGCAAACGCAAATTGCCAATTATGAGAGCATAGTAGTCACTTATTTTGCTTATTTATGGCACGATACGCATATCTGATATATTTACGACACACACACGCACAACCTGGCTCAAAGGGGAACCAGCAATGGGGAGCGGTTGCAGCCCCCTCGAATTGTTGTACGTGCCAGGGCTGAATTTAATGCGGTCAGGCATGTCAACAATTTATGCTAGATCGAACTTGGAGCCAAAGCCAGAATTACACATGGCTAAATTTGGGAATAATAATCTATATGTTCGGACAGTCTAAATTGTATTTAGAATGGGGAATGGGGAATACTCCTGAAAACTTGAACTTTTCTCTTGCCTTTGGCTGCTTTGTTTGTTTTTAGTTTGTAATAATAAATCTAATAATAAACATAGATAAGGCTTAGAAAAAGGCTATGACCTGATTAATTAAATTTTAATAAATATAATATAAATTTAAGAATAGAATAGAAGTGAAGAATATTTTTAAAATGTAACTTCTTAAACCATTTTCAATCCTTAATAGATTTCAGACACTTTTGGGCAAAGCTTTGAGTAATTTATTTATTCTAATCATTATTAACACCCCGAATTATTATTTTCAGAGTATATTTGCTTCAAGAAGAGGTATAACCACTTTAGACCCCTCAGTAAGATTTTTTGTAAGATTTTTTCGCAGTGCTCAACCAAAGCTTGGAGGATGCCAGCATATGCATCACAAATAATTCGCATAGCTGGCCAAAAAAGTTGCCCTCTCAAGCAATTGGCATAGACGCAGCTTAATATTGGGCACAGCCATATATACATTTCCGACATCTAGTAAACGGTGGCGTTGTGCGAGATATGGGGAGAGAAGGAAGGATCCCGGCAGTTTATAAGCATTTAAGCGGCTTAACTCGCCGTCTCTGACTTATCGCATTGTCATCAATTTGGTTAAGTAGATTTGCCCCTTTAGCCCCACCGCCTATGGGTCGCATTCGTTGATTGAAAATTTTGCACACTCCATTGGGCTTCGGGAAGGACACGTAATTATTCCATTGATTGAAAATTCGTTGCCTAGCTGGGAAAAGCAAACGGAATCGGGAAAAACTGCCAGGCAGCAACCAAGCCAGCACAAGCCAGCCAGGAAGCCACTCCCCCAGCATAATCAATCACGTTTTATCAGGATAATTGTTTGGCACATTTCGCTGCATAAATTGAGTTGCCTCTCTCTAGCTGGCGAGAGTCAATATCTTATTAATATTTGCGCTCAATTTCATTTGATTCGCGTGCAAAGAGGACTTTATTTAGCGCTGGAGCCAGGATATAACCCGTGGAATTATTCATGCAACAAAGCAAATAAGAGAACATAACCAATTAGCTTTATGTCGCACAGACAAAAGGCGACGGCGACGGGGGCCACAGAAAAGGACCCTGGGGACATGTGAAAACGGACCCGGATTATTGCATATCGAATGTGGAATATATGCAGTTAAATGCGTCGTAGAAACTCCGCAAATATTTGCAATTAGCCCAGGGATCCACATACCGCAAATTTTTGGCCAGCGTTTGATCTCAATTATTGATGAGTCTTTTCCTTTTGGCGCACGCCAAGTGTTGACACACCACAGAGACTTTGTAATGTCGCAAACATTAATCATATTCCGCGTTATGACAGTAACCCCCTCAACCCTTGTTGGCATTACCCTTTTCGGCTGCATAACTCAGTGATTATTTTCCTTGAGCAAATAAAGCAAGAAATCCTGCAACTGAAATGCAAGACTACAACTTTAACAGGAGTTTTTCCTTATTGCAAATAAGGAGACAAAAAAAAATGTATATTAATAAAAGAAAAGTTTTAGAAATAACTTTGCTAAAAAAACAAATGAAAACATATTGAAACTCCAGGCTGACCTAGGGGTTAAAGATACCTCCCGAAACGCCTTAAATTTTTGAATAGAAACTGCATTGGGTCTGGGGGTCATAAACTCCCAGTGAAAGTCACAATAAAAATGGCAAATAACAAATAAACTGATGCCTGCATTGTTGGGCACAGAAGGTCAATGAATTATTGATTGTCAAGGAGCGAAGGACAGAGCCCAAGGCGGCTAACACCAAAGTCAAAACTCCCAAAAAGAAGAAGTCCCCTTCACGGGTCTATTTTCGGGCACTTCCAGCCGAGTGGAGACAACTCAACTCGAACTTGAGCTCGAACTCGGCTCAGAAGCGGTTGAGTTGTCAAAAGAGTTGCCCCCAAAGTGACTTTAGGTAAATAAATCTGAAATAATTTAAGGCCTGGGGCCAAATAAATCCAACTCCTTTGTTTGCCTGTCATTCCGGCTGGCGTTGCTAGTCTTTTGGGAGTTTCGGTCTCGACGGCTGCTCACTTTATAGGTTTTAAATTTATTGCCAAGACAGTCGAGTGGTTTTCCTCCCCTCTTACTGCCAGCAATTTTCCTCTGGCGTGATTCCATCAGAGTGAGAAGAATAATAACTCGTAATAATATGGAAATTGATTTGTTATTTTTACTTTTTTCGATTGTTTTATGCTCACCTAAAGCCGCTTAGCAAATTGAATGCACATCGCAAGCTTCCGCAATTGATAAGAAAAGCTGCCGAAACTGATAAACAAAGTTGTGCTGCAATCAGCATAACTAAATCGTCAGGGGGAACCACCGAGTGCGAACATTCAGGATAACAATAAATCATATTCGAGTCACACATCCGCATCAAATTGATTTATCTTGCTTGACAAAGATAAATCGTATTAAAATGAAATCAAAAAACATTAGTGTTGACAAGTAATAAGGGGTTGAGACAATATGAAGCTCTTTAGATTGAAATTGGTAATTATTTTCCTTATATAGGATATTAAAAATGATTTCAGTAGTTTTGTTTATCATATAAAAGTGTTAAAATTAAGACCAACAATTAACTTTATCTGAAATCATTTAAAATCTACCTTTGCCTTTATAAATAACTCAAAACAAATACTGCCTATATCAATTTGTTACTGAGTATTATTGTATAATCTCACATACAAAATATAAATTGTTATAAATATGTTTGGCGGCCCTGTTGACATGTGTAAGTGTGACTTGCAATCAAATTTATATCAAAAAGCCGTACAAATTATTGAGTGCAATAATAACTAAGTAAATTTGAAATGAAAACTAACAAAATGGAGTAGTTTGTAGTTTTACACATTTTATTATTTATCACAAAGTGCTAAGCTCTGCATATATTTTAATTCATGTAAGCATTTTGCATTTAATTGTTGCTTTACGCTTTGTAAGCTTTTGCTTATTTAAACTTTGCGCAAAAATAGCACAAAAATATTCGTACAGAGTTCAACACATTCAACTAATATCGAAACTACAAATTGCTAAATTATTATAGAGGAGAACATTTTAAAATTGGCCAGAAAATGAATTTCATTAAATTTATGCAGGCTTTTCGGTTAACTTTCTATTGAAATATGTAAATTTAAGGGCAAACAAAGAGCACAACAATTTATAAATAATGAAGCATTTTTAGGCAATAAATAGAAGCATATTTTGAGGTGCAATCTAAGCAATTTTGTTGAGCGGTTTTAACCTATTTTGCTAAGAAATTATGTAGTTAGAAAATTCAACATAATTATAAGTACTTATGTCAGTTTTTAATATTAATTAGTCCCACCAAAAATGAACTTGTAATTACAATTAATATAACAGTTCTTAGAGTTAAGGGAATAAGCTGTAACTTATATTTTTGGAATTTCTAACCGATCAATAATTGTTCTTCTAAGCTCCTGTTCAATATAAAGCAATTACCACTCCTTATTTAATTAATTAGGATCACAAATGTCTCCGTTGTCTAATTGTCTAATGCCCATCTTCATTATTGTCGCAATTATGGCAATTACAATGACAATTATTATCATTAAACCGATTGCCCCAGAAAATCAGGCTGTCAATTGTCTGTTAACTTGGATAAATGCCAATTCCCCGGGGTGAAGTTCCATTGAATCGGAGTTGGGTACCGAACTAGTTTATAGCCCTTGCTCGAAATCCAATTCGATGCATTGTTTGGCCCAAAAACTCGGGATCGGGGACAAAGAAGGAACCAATTAAACATTGACTTTTGGGGGCACTTATTGTAGAGAAGGGGGGGCAGTGAAAGTAACCGGGTGCGGAAAGGCGGAAAGGGGAAGGTAATTGAATAGTTGTCGCAACAATAGTGCCAACTTGGACGGAACCGAGTGGATTCCATAAATCGCATACAAATAGCCACATGGGAGAGTTTGAATCCTGCGAACAAAGCCGCAAAGGCAATACAAATGGGCAAACAAAAACAGGAAGCGAGCTAATTACATTCCTTGTCGGGCTATAAGTGTGTGTGTGCGTGAGTAGTGTGGGGTGTGGGGGGTTAAGAAAACAATTTGTTGGGTAAATTATCTGCTAAATTAAGCAATTTCAATTCGAGAAACGAAACAAAACGAAACGTTACGAAACAAAGCAAGACGAAGATCCACTCGAAACCTGAAACCATCAAATCCTCGGCGGTTCGCCTCCCATTTTTTGCCAGGACTCTCATATAAACACACACAGACAGTCGCTAATGCCATCGGGAGAGCGCTTATGTGTGCGTGAGGTGCGGGAAACGCTGCACAAATCGGTTGCTAAGTAGCTCATAATGGCCAAGCTTGCCCCGAAATGTTCCCACTGGGATCTCATCCTTAAAGTCCTCTTCACTCCACACCTTCAAAGTATATGTCCGACTTTGTTTGAAGTTTGCCAAGGGGACAGGGTGTGTGTGTCTGTGGAATAAACACACTCTGAATAAATGTCAATAGAATAAAGGTACTCTCTGGAGTTCTTTTCTAAATTTCTAACTTTGCAAAAGCATAATAATATTATCTGAAAAGTATGTTTAATATTTTGTGATTTAGGAATGTTAATAAAAACTACCTACACACAATATATATATTTATAGAATATTATTAGACTCATTTATTTCTACATTTGTTAAAAGAAAATATATTATTATAAAGAACCCTGCATTAAAATTACATCATAATAATATCATAATTAATTTGTCTGTTTTTACCAAAAATCTCTTATGATTAATTTCCATTTGATTAATAAATTAATTAATTGCCTCATAAAATAGTTAATTACGTGTACCTTACTTTTCTAACATTTTTTACCAATATTCAAGGACATTCCAAATTCGTTGTCAAACAAAGAAAAACCTCTCCAACTTCCCATATATTTATGTGGCTGCAACTTGGTATTTGGCTTCATACCGTGGGCTATAAAAGGGGTTAAAGGTTACAAAATGCCAAGCATACAAATGCCGGCGTACAACTGTTGCATATTCATGTGTGCGTTTTTCCAGGTGAGCTGCTGCTATATATGTGTGTGAAGACTTCTGATAAATGCAGATTTTATTGTAATTCGATATCAATTTGTGGGTATGCAGGGACCACCCGGAGCCAGGCAATCGCTGGGCGTCCTGCCAATATCCAATATTGATATTGATACACATTTTTTATGGCAAACATTTAAGCTGCCCTAAGGGCCGTATTAAAGCGAAATCAAAAACGCAGTGATTATGGAAAAAAGGCAAACAGTTTAACAGCTTTTAATACATTTCCAGCTATTTTGCGCATTAATCAGGCAGCTACGGCAGGCAAATTACATCAGTTTTTGTTTGGAAATGTTGCCATTTAATTTAATGAGACCTCATTATGCCAAAACTTTAATCTCATCATCGCAGAAGAAAGAAGCAGCAGCAGCAGCAGCAGCAGCAGGAGTAGCAGCCTTTGAAAAAATTGTAATTATTGAGATACCTTTTTTTTAGGTTGCAGACAGGTGCACTGGGAAAATTTGAGAGACTTGCTTGATAAATGAGGTGATATTTCCATTTCTATATGATCTTTCTGGGGTTTAAACTTATATTTCAAGACTAAGTAAGTCTGCTTTTTGAAAGAACAACTTATGATAAATATTTATTTATTTCTTTGGAATTTGTCCCAAAAATGGGAAAGACTTTTTGAATATTTTAATTCTTCTGATTTAATAAAGATTCAAATAAGAAAATATGGGTTTTCAGCTTACTGCTTTTTCAAAATAGGTTTCTAAATTCAATTTCAATATTGTAAGGAATATTTAATTTAAAAAAGAAGAGAGGTGATGGCATCTATTTACCCAAAAAAGTGCACAGCAAGATTGAATGAATTAAATTGCATTTATAATTCTTATTTTTGTGTAAAAAACGTTAATTCTAGAAGTTCACACTCAATAGTTTTTTTTTTACTGATATCTTAATAGAAAAACATTTAAATAAAAACTAAGTTAAATTAGCTAAGCATTTAGGGATCTGTGGTAACTCTTGCTGGTTTAATTAGCTTTCTTAAAACACATTAGAAATTTCCTTTAAGTGTGTAAAGCCAGTGGGTGCTGTGCATGCCGTGTGTTAATGATGTTTGGCAACTTCAACTTCGCACACAACCACACACACACACACTTTTACACCCACAACCGCCCAAAAGGAAACCTTTAGCATCCAATTAGCGGCAAAACGAGTTTCAGGATCTCTCACGTGTACGCCGTCCATCTTTCATCCCTCTCTCCTTCACACTCACTCCATTCTAACAAGCACTCGAATCGCTCTTTTTTTCACACGGCAATTCACATATGTTTCGTGTGTTTGTTTGCATACACGCCCGTGTGTGCATGTGTAGTTGTAGTTTTCACTCCCACTCACACACGCACACACACACTCATATCCCCTGAGCTTTTGTGCGGCAAACAAACAAGCAACAACAAACAGGTAGCTTTGGAAAAAAAATGAAAAATGGCAACACTTTAACTTTTGAACGGCGCCTCGCCCGCAGTTTCCCCTGCTCTTGCCGCGTTCCCCCTCTGGCTGCCTGCCTTTTTTCAAATGCGTATTTTTTAGCCGAGATTATTTTTGTTTGCGTTACTCACTCTAAAAAAATATACATATGAATATATGGGAAAACGTTGCTAAAATATTAATTGAAAGCCAGAGGTACATTTTTTTGAAGAGCGGCAAACAGTGCGTATAGGTTATATTCTTTCCAGGAATATCACTCATACGCACTGTTAACTAAAATGTTAATATAGAAAACCTTATATGATTGCTTAATGTTAGTTAAATTAGTATCTTTGACTAATATCTACTACAAGGAATATAAATATATATTTTCAGACAATCGCTTTAAATTTATTTGCTCTTTTATAAGAAATAAATATTTTAATTTCTGATCACGCAATTTATTAATACTTAAATTAAATAGAAAAAAATATTTTATAAAGATTAAGGCTTCCATTTCTCTCAGTGAACTCTTTTTTTCGCATGAGGATATCTTTTGCATAATACTTTTGGAAAATAAAAAAGGAGTATGAAAAGAAAAAACTGGTTGCATAGTGCATATGGCGAGGCGGAGTCAACAAGCGTAAGGTTGGTGAGATTCACCAGATTCCAATTAAGTTTTAAATTTTCAGCCGACAAGCTTATGAATGATGACGTTCATTTCATTTGAATGGCAGAACTCGTGGCAACTGTCCGAAAGGATTTCCCTTTCTATCCTGGAATTGTGCTAATCATTTTCATTTACACGGCGAACCGGGCGAGGAAAGCAAAACGGAGAACTAGAAAAACACAAGAAAACAAGAGGCTCCTTGAGCCCCAGAATTTTCCCCCATTTTCCCAGGCACCTTTCAAGGACTTTTCCGCATGCATTCCCAAGTAGTTGAACATGGTAGTGCCATTATGGGAAGTAATAAACAAGAAATGGAATAACTAAATTGTTCGGATAGAATTGCAGATGCTCTTAGTCCTTGCCCTGCGATTAGCATTAGCATTAGCTGCAGGCCGGCAAAGAGAAAATTATAGAGGAATAAACATTTTCTAAATGAAGTGCATAGGGCATTTTTAACGTCATTTGGCACTTCACCTGCAGCGCATTACGCAGTTTCGGAAACGGTCGATATAGTTAAGAGAAAAAAGTCTATACAAATACTTCAAGAATAACAAGCAAGTTAACTAGAACCTTTAAAATACAAAAGTATCTTCAGGTAGAATCGAACAATTAATTAGAAAACAAAAAAATCTTTACAATTAACATAGAGGATAAATTTTAAGACATAAACTTATAAAGCTTCAATAGTATCCCAAAATAAAAAAAAAAATTATTAAAAAAAACTAAAATGATTTCAACTATATTTTTTAGTATTAAAGTTTAGTTAAAAGCTACAAAGTTGGCAGCCCCAAACAAGAGCCCGCCAAAATTCTCTCCCCCAGCTGTTCAAGAAGCTTTCTGTCAGCTGATCTAGAAGCTTAAGCAAAAGCAGAGGGCGCCACCCAGGCTTTTCGACGCCAGATGCCAAGCAAACAAAAAGCATACGAAAGAGCTAAAACAAAAAAGAAAATAAACAACAATACGCATGTATGACCTTCGCACAAGGTGACTGGGGCACCGCGAGAGAGGGAGAGAAGAAACAGTAAAAAGAGCACTAGGGAGAACGCAGTGGGAGTTATGCATGCGGGAGAGCGTGCAAGAGGAGAGGTAGCCATAGCATATTGCTTCGGTGCAAGGGAGACACATCACTCAGCAGAAAGCTGATAAGAACCGCTGCGTCAACTTCGCTTGTTGTTTACAAGAGAGCCGGAGAGAGTGACGAAGAAAGCGGAGAACGAAGCAGAGAACGCCGAAAGCTTGAGGAAAAAAAGCTCCGGGTAGTATAATGCACAGCGCGGTGTGAGAATTATTCCGGATTTTGCAGCGAACGGTCGTCTGGGTTGTGTCTCCTCTTCGCATTCGCATTCGCCTTTCGCATCGCACACACGCGCGCCCACGCAACGCAACGGAATCAGAGTAATAATATATAGAGAAGTGAGAGGATATATTAACTAGGACAACGCCATGTCGAAACCCCAATCGGACGCGGATCGGCGCAAGCAGATCTCGGTGCGCGGCATCGCGGAGGTGGGCAATGTGACCGAGGTGAAGAAGAACTTCAATCGCCACCTGCACTACACGCTCGTCAAGGATCGTAATGTGTCCACGCTGCGCGACTACTACTTCGCCCTGGCCAACACCGTCAAGGACAACATGGTGGGCCGGTGGATTCGCACACAGCAGCACTACTACGAGAAGGATCCCAAGGTGAGTTCCATTGGAGTGACAGACGGAGGCGGCCCCCGCCCGCTTATTGATTTTACCCAGGGCCGCTTACTCCGTGGAAATTTGAAAAAAAAAAAGTGGTCCCTAACCTTACTTTCTCCGAACTTTGAATTTCTTGTACGGATTTTTCCAGGTATTTTTGGATTTTTTTTAGACATCTTAAAAGAGAGACTTCTAAAGTTATTTTGAAGCCTTCTATAGGAGAAAATATAACTTTCACATAATAACTTCCATGAAATTAAGTAGATAATGTATACAACTGCTAAACTTTACTTTGGGCAGACTGCCCTTTATAATTTTCATCATCTACCAACTTCAAATTACAATTTTCGATTATTTTAATATATTTCCAACTTATTTTTTGGCTATTACGACATTTTTTCGGCCTTTTCCATTCCCTCTCTTCACTCTCTCTCTTCTTACATCCCTCTTCTTTGCTGATATACTCTGCACTTTCTGCATTTTCGGCTTTTATTGCATTTCCCACGCTTTTGTGTTTTGCTTCGTATTCTTTAATTGCTTGAAAATTGCCGAAAAGCAAGAATGCATTTTGGGATCAATGCCAAAAAGGTGGGAAAAAGAAATAAAAATGTCTGAACTTTCACTGCAACAAATTTAAATGGGTGTGCTGAAAAAAAGCCGGCGATTTTTTTACCCCTGAATTTCCCTCCCAGCTGAGATTTTCTCCTTCCCCGCCAGCTGACGAAGCAACAACAGCGTATAAATAGCCACTCGGATAGCAGCTGTCGTAGAGTCACTTCTATATCTAAACATATTTACGACTTTTATGACTTTTAAATAAATAAGATTTGCCTACAAAAAGAGAAAGAAAAAGGCGTAATATACTTATGTCATTAATGAACTAAAAAGGGAAATGTTAAATGATATATGATTGCTTAAATTCAAGCTTTATTTTACATTAAAATCATACTATTTACGATTTGGGGTTATATAAAAAAGATTTATTAATATCTCCTTAATCTAATTAAAAAAAATCATATGTGATAATCTTATTTCTTTAAAATAATCTCTAAATAAAACTGAACTCATCTTTAAGAAAAATTAAATTAATTCCTAGGCACCTAACTGACCTCAATTTTTTCGGTGTAATAATATGCTTGCCTGTCCTAATTTTCTCGAATATTATTACCCAAGAATATGCAGCTTAAGTAAGTCAAGTGTGCCGCATTCTCGACGGCAAACACATCAATTACCTCCCCCTTTTTGCCCTCGCCGAACAAGTATCCATCGGATACACAATATACTTATACCGAGAAATACTTAAATCCCAAGTCGAAGCCAACACCAAGCACGTGTCCGAAGCGTGAGCTTTTCATTAGCAAATTTTCGCAGCATCGCCGTAGAGAAACTAAACATTTTTGTCCTTGCTGAATGTCAGCTTAAATCACTTTCAATTTCTGCTGCCCAACCGTAGCTACTCGAATGTATCTATTAATTTGCCATTGACCGCCAGCAATTCCAAGCTATACTTTTTCGGTCATAAATATTTTCAATTTAACTAATTTGTGGAAACTGCCGTAGTGGCAGCCAAAAAAAAACACACACAACCGACACACATATTTTCAAGGTCAATCAAAGGTTATTAACAACAACTGACAAAAATATCAAAAGGAAAAATTTTCCCCCATTTTTATTTTATTTTTCTTTCACTCGTACTCTCTCAGGGGTTTTATTTTGGCTACCATTTCAGTTGTTGTACGTATATATATATATTTTCTGTCTTGGCGTTCAGGTTGTGGAACTTTTATGTGGCCCATTAAATATGTAGGCCCGATTCTGTTCTGTCGCATGCAATTAGCTCACGCAACCATCTGAACGTGGAGAGGGAGAAATAGAGAGATATACATATATAATCCACTCCCATTCTCCCTTTGTATCTCGCGGATACTCAATCAGCTGATGTTGTGCGTAGCCGGGTAGTTAGAGTTAATTGAAGTCTACTTGGCGAACCATGGGCTCTGTAGCAATTTATGCAAATTGAAGAAAGTTCAGTTAGGGGCATTGAAGAGTTCTTTTATATTTATTTCCCTGTAGTTTTCCGCAATGGAAGCTTTCCTGACTAAATAGAAATTGCTTGACAACACAAGGAAACCCAATTATCTATCAGCGATCAATGGATTGTACAAAAACTATCGCATTTCCCATTTCCTATGCACCAATGCAGGGCAATCAATTGATTGCATGCACAGGTGAAAAACAATAAACAATAAAAGCAAACAAATATCGCCGGCGTCGGTGTTCATTATCAAAGCCGCAAAAAAAAATGTATAAAAACAACATATGTCTGGGGTCTTAATTCAGCTTTGGATTTGGCCAGAACGTTCCGCGAGAGACCCTACCCGACACACAAAATTCGAACAGCTGGCAAAGAAAATATCACAGCCGGCAGTTGAATGACTCGAAAAGCTTTTTATTGGGGCTACAAGATTACTCATGGTTTGTTGTGGAGCTCCATCCATGCATCCATCCGTCCATCTGATTAGATAAGCTATATAGGTTATTAACATTATTTTTTTGGGTGCCGGCGAAAGGTCATGCTTAGAATCGTTTTTAGCATTCAGTAATCTCTATTTGATTATCGGGGATTTTTATTATCATTCTGTTTGGCTTTTATATTGGGTATTAATAGAAGTACTTAACTTATTAAATTCTACCTGCAATATTTTATAGAAAATAATGTTTCTCCAAGTATTTAGAATCAAACTTCGAGTAAGCTAACTACTGATAATAAATTTTCCCATTAAGACAGCAGAAAATCGTAAAAAATCGCCCTTTAAGTGCTGCTTTTTTTCTCCCAAAACACCTACAGCTCACTAAAAAAGCCAACACATCTCATTCCCTTTAATTTGGAGTTTTAATTTCCCTCATTACCTAAACCAGCATATCTTATCTGCTAATAGTTGGCGAAATAATCGAAAATAATGCCGCTATAGAGGCGCCTTAACCCCTTTCACCTACAAATATGCACACAAAAACACGCTCGCCAAACATTCCGGACTAATTAGCTATAGTTTTTCCACCGGATCATATAGCATCAGACATCTGAAATCAGCATGCTCTTTGGCTTGAATATTACATGGGGGATTGATAAGGAATTAGCATACCTTGGAGCCATTAGCTATTAACCGGCGACACTGTCAGCGATGTTGTCGTCAATGGATGATCGGTGTTCAGAGATCCGTGATCGACGATTACCGATGATCGATGATCAGCCCAGCATTGGGCCAGAGATAGTGATCCCGATTTCGGACCCAGATCCATGCTCTGCCATGATGTTTGCCCAGCATGCCAAGTGCAACCTGCAATCTTCTGTTGCCAGGCTATTGACGTGAACAACAATAAATGCCCTCGTAACATCGATCGATCGATGGAGCCGGCGATTATGAATGCCTTCCTCTATTTATAGTTGTACCAGTTGGGTTGCCCTGAAATTAGCTAACGATTCCCGGGCTGATAAGGGAGCGCACTGGGTGACCTTCTGAGCCAAGCATAACTGGGCTATAGCGCCTCCTTATCGGGCCAACCTGGGTGAGCGGTGTGTATGCACTGTACAGTTGAGCCTTGCACTTGGCTGATCATTACGAGAATTTCAAGACCAAACTGGTTTGGTAGAGAGCTTTATGATCCGCTCTCTTAAGCTGAGCGATTAATGCTCTTTTGCACACTGAGATTATCCTCTTGAATGAGTGATATATATTGATCTTTGGGTAAGGTTTGAAATGATTACATTTTAAGGAAATCTAACTTAAATACTTTTTGGGAAAATGTAATTAATATTTGTAAAGCAAATACTTTCTGATTAAAAGGCATTGTTTAAATTATATACGAAAATCCACAATCTATACTGATGGCAGACATTGTCCATGTCTAGAAACAGCAGTATTTTAATCCTTTCTTGGCTTTGACAAGAAATTTACTTGATTTTGGCGTTTGAATTTATTATTTTGTAACTCAAGTCTTCAAGAATCCTGTTTTATTTTAATATAAGATCTTAATACTTATATTATGCAGATATAAGTTAAGTTTACAACTATCTTAGGCCCTCTTCGAGCCTTTCCAATTTCTTATAGTGTTTCTTTAGCGTTGTTCCTGTTTTTCCAATCTAATTTTAACTTCCCTCCTCTTAGTTCGGTTCCACATTATACTATTGACAATCAAATTATAATTTGTAATTTAATTCCTTTGCTTTCCACACATAATGGGCCCCTCCTTTTCCTCATCCAATATTTATAATCCAATAAACTAATGGTTAATGGCTTTCCATCGATTCCAATCTCTTGCAGCGCGTCTACTACCTGTCGCTTGAGTACTACATGGGTCGCTCCCTGACCAACACCATGATCAACTTGGGCATCCAGAGTGAGTGCGAGGAGGCCATGTACCAGCTGGGTCTGGACATTGAGAATCTGGAGGAGATGGAGGAGGATGCTGGCCTGGGCAACGGCGGTCTGGGTCGCCTGGCCGCCTGTTTCCTGGACTCGATGGCTACCCTGGGCCTGGCTGCCTATGGCTATGGCATCCGTTATGAGTACGGCATCTTCGCCCAGAAGATCCGGAACGGCGAGCAGGTGGAGGAGCCCGATGATTGGCTGCGTTATGGCAATCCCTGGGAGAAGGCCCGTCCCGAGTTCATGCTGCCAATTAACTTCTATGGCCGTGTGATCGACACGCCCGAGGGCAAGAAGTGGGTGGATACCCAGAGGGTGTTCGCCATGCCCTACGACAATCCCATTCCCGGATACGGCAACAACCATGTCAACACGCTGCGTCTGTGGTCCGCCAAGTCGCCCATTGACTTCAACCTGAAGTTCTGTGAGTACCTGTAAGAGGCTCGAAAGGGATTCCAAGACTAACCTGTCCGATATCTTATTTTCCAGTCAACGATGGTGACTACATCCAGGCCGTGCTGGATCGTAATCTGGCCGAGAACATCTCCCGTGTGCTGTACCCCAACGACAACTTCTTTGAGGGCAAGGAGCTGCGCCTGAAGCAGGAGTACTTCATGTGCGCCGCCACGCTGCAGGACATCATCCGTCGCTACAAGGCCTCGAAGTTCGGATCGCGGGAGGCGGTGCGCAACACCTTCGATCACTTCCCCGACAAGGTGGCCATCCAGCTGAACGACACCCATCCGTCGTTGGCCATCCCTGAGCTGATGCGCATCCTGGTGGACGAGGAGCACCTGGACTGGGAGAAGGCCTGGGACATCACAAACAGGAGCTGTGCCTACACCAATCACACCGTGCTGCCGGAGGCCCTAGAACGCTGGCCCGTGTCCATGCTGGAGTCGATCCTGCCCCGTCACCTGCAGATCATCTACCACATCAACTTCCTGCACATGGAGAATGTGAAGAAGAAGTTCCCCGAGGACCTGGACCGCATGCGCCGCATGTCGCTGGTGGAGGAGGATGGCGAGAAGCGCATCAACATGGCCCATCTGTCGATTGTGGGCTCCCATGCCGTCAACGGCGTGGCTGCCATCCACTCGCAGATCCTGAAGGACTCGCTCTTCCATGACTTCTACGAAATGGATCCCAAGAAGTTCCAGAACAAGACGAACGGCATCACCCCGCGCCGTTGGCTGCTGCTCTGCAATCCCGGACTCTCCGATCTGATTGCCGAGAAGATCGGCGATGAGTGGCCCGTCCATCTAGACCAGCTGGTTGCCCTCAAGAAGTGGGCCAAGGACCCGAACTTCCAGCGCAACGTGGCCCGCGTCAAGCAGGAGAACAAGCTAAAGTTGGCCGCCATCCTGGAGAAGGACTACGGCGTCAAGATCAACGCATCCTCGATGTTCGACATCCAGGTGAAGCGCATCCACGAGTACAAGCGCCAGCTGCTCAACTGCCTGCACATCATCACCCTGTACAACAGGATCAAGAAGGATCCCACAGCCAACTTCACGCCCAGGACAATCATGATCGGCGGCAAGGCTGCTCCCGGCTACTATGTGGCCAAGCAGATCATCAAGCTCATCTGCGCCGTGGGCAATGTGGTCAACAACGATCCCATTGTTGGCGACAAGCTGAAGGTCATCTTCCTGGAGAACTACCGCGTTACCCTCGCCGAGAAGATCATGCCAGCCGCCGATCTCTCCGAGCAAATCTCTACCGCCGGCACAGAGGCCTCCGGTACCGGCAACATGAAGTTCCAGCTGAACGGTGCCCTCACCATCGGCACTCTGGACGGTGCCAACGTGGAGATGGCCGAGGAGATGGGTCTGGACAACATCTTCATCTTCGGCATGACCGTCGATGAGGTGGAGGCGCTGAAGAAGAAGGGCTACAACGCCAACGACTACTACAGCACCAATCCGGAGGTCAAGCAGGTGATCGACCAGATCCAGGGCGGCTTCTTCAGCCCCGGCAATCCCAACGAGTTCAAGAACATTGCCGACATTCTGCTCAAGTACGATCACTACTACTTGCTGGCCGACTACGAGGCGTACATCAAGGCCCAGGATCTGGTCTCCAAAACCTACCAGGTGAGAGAGTCCTCAAGTCGTATGCCTTGCAAATTTCGCTAATCCCCTTCATTTGCAGAACCAAGCCAAGTGGCTGGAGATGTCCATCAACAATATTGCGTCCAGCGGCAAGTTCTCGTCGGATCGCACCATTGCCGAGTATGCCCGCGAGATCTGGGGCGTGGAGCCCACCTGGGAGAAGCTGCCAGCGCCGGAGGACCCACAGAACTAAATCAATTAACACATTTTTCGGATATTATTTTATTATTTATGTGATTTGACTTTTGTTAAAGTCAAAGTCCCATTTTTAGGCGCCAAAAGCAACAACTAAAACTAACCAAGTAATCACAGGGGCCCTTAGCCCCGGAATTGTTAATATTTTATTTAATAAAAGTCGAAGATAAACAATTCAAACCAAATAGTTCTCTCGTCACTCGTCAACAACACCAGCCGCAGCCACTGCAAGCCAAGACGGTACCTACCTAAAAAACACCTCAGGAACACTTTCAAAGTAAAAACAAAAACAACAACTAGAAAACAATTTAAAAATTTAAAGGAAAAGAGTTATAAAATAAACGTTAGTGGCAAGCTTGTTTATAGATATGCGTGTTTTAAATCGAGATTAAACCTCAAGTTCAACTGTTAAATGTAACAAATTAAATTAAATTGAATAAAATTTGATTCGAAATAATCCGTGGAGTGGAGTAGTCTTTTTCTGGGTTT
This sequence comes from Drosophila auraria, assembly GCA_008042615.1. Lineage (NCBI taxonomy): Eukaryota > Metazoa > Arthropoda > Insecta > Diptera > Drosophilidae > Drosophila > Drosophila auraria. Next base: position 137,299 of record VNJW01010210.1, read on the forward strand.
TTAACAAAAATCAAAGATAAACGATTCAAACCAAATAGTTATCTCGCCACTCGCCACTCGCCACTCGTCACTGTGGAAACGAGACAACAACAGCCAAGGCGGTACCTACCTAAAAAAGACCTCAGGAACACTTGAAAATAAAAACAAAAACAACTAGAAAAAAATTAACAAAATTAAAGGAAAAGAGTTATAAAATAAACGTTAGTAGCAAGTTTGTCCATAGATATCGAATATGCGTGTTTTAAATCGAGATTAAACCTTAAGCTCAACAGTTAAATGTAACAAACTAAATTAAATTGAATAAAATTTGATTCGAAATAAACAGTGCCGTGGAGTGGTATTTTTTCTGGGTTTTTAATAAAAATCGAAGATAAACGATTAAAACCACTCGCCACTCGTCACTGTGGAAACGAAACAACAAGCCAAGGCGGTACCTACCTAATAAAGACCTCTGGAACACTTGAAAGTAAAAACAAAAACAACAACTAGAATACAATTAACCAATTTAAAGGAAAAGAGTTATTAAATAAACGTTAGTGGCAATCTTGTTTATAGGTATCGGGTATGCGTGTTTTAAATCGAGATAAAACCTCAAGTTCAACTGTTAAATGTAACAAACTAAATTAAATTGAATAAAATTTGATTCGAAATAAAGGAAGTCGTGGTTGGGTGGGTGTTTGGTTAGTTTTTGAGAAATAAAAGCTCATATTTTAAACGCTTATATAATACAAGATTTTATTATTCACTTAAAGTCTAAATGAAAGGTGGTAAGTCTAGCTTGAAAGCAATTAAATTGATCTTAATCTCAATTTCGGAAAATATAAACTTCTTTGAATTCTAATTACAAAAACTTGAAAACCCATTAAGTAATTAAAAACAGGTTTGTAGTAGTTTTTACATTGGTGTAATTGATTGGATTTATGTTCTTTAAAAGTAGTCACTAAAAAATTGTAAACATTTCAAAATTATTTTCTTCTTTGATGCCACACACGAGTTCATTCTTATGAATAATTCAAAATCATTTAAAAATTAAACAAAATGCTGCACTCCACACAATATGCACACATAATGGGTTAGCGAAAAGCCCTAATTTCATTTTAATAGTTGACTCTGGAGCGAGTGGACTTGCTGATGTTGTACTGCCGATCCTCGCCGCCTCCTCGCGAACTGCTGCTCCCACCTCCGGCACCTCTTTCCCTATCGAATTTCTCGTGTGATCGCTCACGGGGGGATTTCTCCTGTGAAGAATATTCGCTAATTTAGTAAAGCTTTTAGAGACACTCCTTTATTACGTTGTGTGTCATAGGAAGGATTTAGGTATATTAATTACATTTAATAATCAGTAACAAATATTTAAAGACTTCTTCTATAACACCCCCTGCATCATAAACATTTTAGGTAGCACAAAAACTTACCCTGTGTCGCTGCTCCCGCTCCCGCAGTTGTTCATCTTCTCCATTTTGTGCTAAAATCGATCGTTCTTGAATGTCTTGAATATTCGGAAAATGGCTCTTCTCTCACCTTCGCGCCGACGCTTATGCTCGCTGCTGTTGGACTCCTCGGTGCGATCGCGCTTGCGTCCCAATTTGCGATCCTTGCGCGCGTCGCGCTCCTCATCCGACAGCTTGTCCTTGTTGCGCTCTTTGGTCTTGATGCCACGCGCCTTCTTCACGCTGTCCACCAGTTCCTCCACCTTCTGCAACGGCACAGGATTAATGGTTGTAAAATATAATTAAACATCACCATCTCTCACATCTCTCTCTAAACTAAATTCACAAAGTGTGAATATGGTAGAGACCATAACAAAAAAAAAACTATAAAACTGTTTCTTAGCTCGCCTAAGTCTGTTTTTTTGGGGTTGCCTGTTATTTTTTTTGTTTAATCCACCGCTTTTGCCACGCGCCCATCACTTACCCCGTGCACAGTCTCAACATCGAACGAACTAAGAGCTAAACTGCGCTGCACAGGTAACTGTAGGTAATCACGAGTCGCGCCAGGGATCCACACGGATTTATAGAGGTGCCCACAAAGCTGGGATTCCACAGGATGCAAGGTATGGGTACAGGTCCGTCAGTAGTTCTTGCCCAGAACAATTACGGAGCGGGTGATTTGTTTTAATAAAAAGAAGAGTTGATTTTCCAGGTCCGGGATGTGTAAGATTCTTGGATGTTGGCAGTGATGATGATGTGGTTTCATCCTTCGCATATAATAATGAAGAGAGAGTGTTACGTATGTTGACCTCGGAAGCGATCAGGCCTAAATCCCCTCCGGTCATTCACAGATAGAATCGTCAATCCAGATAATGTTGCTTTACTTCCAGCGCCAGAAACGTCAATCCAGATAAATCTTTCCAACTTCGAGCTTCAGAGGTAATGTTTTTACGTCGTTAAAGATTCCTTTAGGAATTCAAGTCCAGACTTCTTGGTTGTGTTAGATCCAGTAGAGAGTAGAGCCTTTTAGGCTTGCAGATTTCATCCATGATGGCATTAGATCCAATTCATTTTTCTGTAGCTCTTCTTGCAGTTGCTATTTTTCTTGTTTCCACATAATATCAGCAGATTTTCATTGTTTATTTATGTTATTGAAGGAATTTAATTATTGAAGATTGTAGATTCAAGCATCGATTTAAGTTTTGGCAATTTCCATTTCGTATTCTGAAGTGTAGAGAAGATTTCCGTGTGAAAATATTACGTACATCATCTTGGCAAAGCTAATTATCGAACGTTTCAGCTTTTTGCCTAGTTATTGCGTTGCAGGTGAGTGATTTGTGTCCAGATAATACTTTCCACTTCCTCCGCTTTCATCAATTTGTTGTTTTTCGGGTGGTTGTCCTTTCATATAAATGTAGAGTTGCAATGGTGTGGTGTCGTTTGTTGATTTCAGTTTTTAAGTTTTTGTAGATTTAGTATTTTCCATAATTGATTTCCGTAGATTTCTTGAAGTTGTTGTTTTTTCCTTCCTTTTTGGTCCAGTTTTCATTAAAAGATTGCCTCGTCCATGTGCCTCAAGCTAGATTCCTCGTCTTTTGTCTCTGGATGGTCGTCTTCTGCTTTGGTCCCAAGATTCCATCATGGCAGTCGGTTTTTAACACACTTTAAGCATACTTAAACTAATCTACAACTAATTAACAAACTTGAATAATAGAAAAAAAATATATAGCTGCCTTTTCTTGACTTTCTGCTTATGCCCTAAGTCTTAAGACTAATTGTTGCCCCGGAATATATATATATACACAATATTTGATACTTAGAAATAAGATTGTAGATGAGAACGAGATCAGGTCCGTCATCGCATCCAGCAATTAGTTTAAATGGGTTTTTTTTGTTGATTCGTTGAATTTTTGGAGTAGCAGTGTTTGAAGTTTGGTGTTGGGTTGCTCTCTCGGGACTTGGTCGTCATCGTGGCCTTATACTGTTGTCTCTTAGCGTATTCTTATGCCTGCAACCATATGCTACTAACCTTTGAACTGCTCGACGACGACTCCAATTTGCGACGCTTTGAATCTGCTGAGAAAAAGGAAAAAGATAAGTAAGTAAGCAAGTGCAGAGATGGGGCCACATACCTTTTTCGTATTCAAGGGTCTCGTGGCTACGCTGTCGGTGCTGCAGGGAACCGTTGCTCTCATTGGACACGGAGCTCAGGTCGCGATCCCGCATCCGTCCCTCGAACTCCTCGTAGTGCCGTTGGTCGGTGCTGCCCACGAGGTCCACCGTCTCTACGCCTTCTCCATGCCGATGACGCTCTTCGTTGCCGCCACCGCCACCGCCGCGACGCGATGATTTCTCGCGCTTCAAGGCCCGCTGTTGCGCCACCGCCTCCAGCTCATCCAAGCGTTGGGAGCGCTCGCGCGACCTCTGATGCTGCTCGGCTTCCGTTCGCTCCTTGAGGCGCACCGCCTCCCTGGAGCTGCGATGGCTACTGCCATGGCGCTGCTCCTGCTGCTGCTGGTCTCGCTCCACATCGCGGCTGCGGCTCTCTACGCTCTGTCTGCTGTTGCCGTTGCTTCTGTTGGTGTTGTTGGTCTGCTGCTCCAGTTGCTCGTCCCTGTTGCGAGACTGGGACTCGCGTGGCGCTGGCAGATCACGTTGCTTGCTCTCGCGATCGTTGGCTGTCGAGGGTGTCGGGTTGGAGGCCAGGGACACTATAGTGGAGCCCTCGCTCTTCTGGCCCTTCGATTCGCTGCGTGAGAGAGGAGCTGACGAGAGTAGAAGAATGTCTTTTAGTTTTTGTTGGGGTTCTTTGAGTAATAAACAAACCCCACCTGGCTTGGTCTCCTGTTCCTTAATGCTGCCCGGCTTGTGATCGAAGCTGATTGACTTCGCTCCTCCTGCTGCCGGAGCAGTAATAACGGTGGGCAAGGACTCCTTCTCCGAAGACAGTACGCCAGCGTCACCCCCACCTTGCGGCGACTCCTTGTTGTTGGGCCGCTCGGCCATCTGATGGAAGTCGCTCTCCTTGAACATGTGCGGCGTCTTCAGCTTCAGCTGACCAATGTAGCTGGACGCAATGACATACAAATCCGGTCGCTTGGTCTTCTCCTCCTCGCGCACCTTGTCCACCTTGCGCTCTATGATCTGTGCCAGCTTGGCCAGCACCGGATAGTGGGGCAGGATGCGCATCAAGATGATCAGGGCATTGCGGATCTGCATGAAGTCCTTCGAGTCCAGGCAGAAGACTATGGCCTTGGTGATCTTATAGTGCCACTTGTGGCACACATGGCGATAGTTCTCGTAGCCCACATGATCGTTGGCCTCCGAGAATTGATTGCTCACCCGGAACTTGGTGACGAAGCCAGGATAGTTGGCGCACTCCTTGTTGAACACCGCCTGGTCGGAATGCCAGCGCATCACGGTCTCCAGCATGGCGCACAGAAAGCGGCCGTAGCGCGTGGCCTCGCCCTCAGTGCAGGACGTCACTGAGTAGGTAATGTCACAAAAGATCTAAAAAGATGAGCTTTAATATTTGTTCTTTTATATTTTTAAGTAGAAAACTTACCCGATCGTAGCACAAGAGGGTGGCAAAGTTCGATGTCTTGAGGTTGTGTATGGTGTGCACAAACTTGGCGCAGTACAGTGCGTCCAGGGCCGTGAAGGTGCAGCGCGGAAAGAGGCAGAGCTGCAGGAACTGCGTAATGGTATCGTTCTTGGCCGACTTGGCTGAGCGCAGCAGGAACCAGCCGTCCTTTTGCTCCTGCAGACGCTGCGAGATTTTGTCCACATGCTCGTGCTGCTTCTTGCGCTCGTCGTTCAGCTTCTCCATTAAGGCAATATATCGCTCCTGCTCCTTCTTGTTCTTGGATTGATTCGAGTCCTTGCCCTCGGCCGCCTGCTGGGCCAGCTGCTTTAGCTTGCCAATCTCGCGCTGATAGCTATCGTTCGGCACATGCAGATCGTACATACTGAGGCTCCAGAAGGTGACCAGGAACTGCGGACTGATGTCCTCCCACACCTTGATGCTGTGCAGCGGGCGAACGGATTCCACAATCGGGTTCATTATCAGCTGCGTGGCCTCCAGATACTTTTGCAGCTTCTGGGCGGGGTTCAGCTTCTTGGCATTGGGATCCGCGCGGCGCAGCTGATCGTACTTTTGCTGTGGAGAAAAGGTAATTGAAAATTAAACATTAAAACAAAAAAGAAACAGAATCTTAAACTCACATTAATCTGGTGGGTAAACATTGGTCTGGCCAAGAAAAAGGCCACGTCCGTGTTGATGTGGTACTCCCTTAGCATGGTAATGATCGAGGGCAGACGCTCCACATACTCGTCCACCGAATAGGTGGAGCCCAGGAAGGTGCCAAACTGAACGAGCGTGTCCTGGCACTGATCATACAGATTTCCCACCAGCTTCAAGTGACTGTGCGCCGCAGTTTCGCGATAGATGACACAGTGCTTCTGCTGGGCCATCAACAGGCAAAGGGCCACGGCCAGATCGTTGTTGGCCAAGGCCTCTTTCAGGCGATTTGAGGATTTCTTGGTATTCCTAACTTGACTAAAGTAGCCAGCCTAAAGAGAAGCAAAAACCATGTTAAAATACAGAAAGAAATATAAAATAGAGCTAGTTACCTCCCCCCTGAGCTGTTCGCCACCACACATGGCCTGCAACTGATCGTTGGTCATCTCCTCGCAGGACTCCACACCCGCCATCTTGTGGACAATCTCGCGCAGAATCAGCAGGTCCAGGCTCTTCTGTGACTTGAGCTGATTGGCCACGTACTGCAGCAGGCCGCTCAGCTCGATGCTGTACTTCTTGAAGATGGTGCCACAGAAGGAAGCGAGACTCTGCAGCCACAGGGACAAGGAGGTGCCGTCGTCCTTGAACCTGAGGCGACCAGTCAACGTCAGCGACTCGATGATGCAGTAGCCCAGGCAGTCAAAGGACAAGGCAGTCAGATACTTGAGCATGTCGCAGACGGGTCCAATGAGATTGTCATAGATTTGGATTTGTAAAAGGATCTGGAGTATAAATAAATAAATGAAATAAATATATGAAAGTAAGTTAAGAAAAGGAAACTCACATAGTCAAAGAGCAGGCCGGGGGCACAGTGGCTGTACTTGCCCACCAGGCGACCCAGCTGCTTGACATTCTCCTTGCTCACTCGCTTCATCAGGGCCTTGATGTCGCGCTGAGCCAGTCCACAGCGCCGGATCAGATTGGGATGCAGCTGGTAACTATCGTTCTTCCAGCGCGCATACAAGCTGTACCGATAGTGGTAGGGGAAGTACTTGAGCACACTCCAGATCAGCTCAGACATGGAACAGTTGTTGTCCAGGTAGAGTAGCGATGGCAGAATGCACGCATCCAGGCAGCTTATGATGTCATAGTAGTGCTGCTCCGCCTCCGAGTTCGGCGGCGGTACATTCATGCTGTCCACGCCCATGTCCACCACCAACTTGTTCATGATGCGGATCAGCTTATACATCAGCACCGTGTCGCTGTGCATGGCCGGTCCCAGGACATTGGCCATCGGCCAGGTATACTTTCTCAAATCGCCAAAGTCCTTGGCCTGCATCTTGGCCACCAGCCTGGCGTCGTCGTACAAGCGACTGCGACTCGGTTTCCGTCCCGCAGGCGCCTTAAAGCACTTCTTGTAGTAGACGTGCTCCACGGAAAAGTGGATTAGGTCGATGATGCCACGGGCAATGGGTTCCTGGTAGACAACAGCTTGTTCTGGCAGCTTTTGTATGATTCTATGCGCGTTCTCCCAGTCTCCAACTTTGAGTAGGGCCTCGCAGAGGCCAAACTTTTGATTACCATTGTATTTTTCCTGGCAAGTAAAAGGATTATATCAGAAGCTCGTTATAGGAGAACGTTTCAAGGCTGTTACCTCATCGAATTTCTTCACAGAGGGCGGCGGCGGCGGATCCTTTTCCTCATCCTTCTTGTTGGTGGAAATGAGATTTAGCTTGCGCACCATTTCCCTGGCATCGGCCAGATCCTGTTCCCAGTCCGCCTTGATTTTCCCATCATTGGGTGTTAGCCACATGTACACATCGTTCAGATCGATGACGCCGTGCTTTAGCAAAAGTGCACAGACATGATACAAGGAGCGGGGAGTTCGCTGGTCCTTGAAGTGACTGAACTTGTAACCAAGGACCTCGCAAATAATGGCACCGGTTGGCATATAGCTGCGCAGCAGCGGAATAAACAACTGCCAGCGATCGGGGCGGGTCTCGAAGGACTCGATAATGATGTCCAGCACGCGATTGGGATCTAGATTGAAGCAGCCTAAGGAAAGACAAATTTATTATGGTGTTGTTTATAAATTATAATAGTTATGTTAGTCAATAGTTAGTTAATAAAATTAAACTCAAGAAAGGTTAAAATAAAACTTTTTAAAATGTGAAAGATACCCGAAGAAATCACTTCAAGGGACATGAATTTGTTTATGACAAGTGAATATTTGCCTTTGAAGTGGAGCTGGAAGAAACATCTATGTTTTCATAGCTCCACTTTGACATATCTGTCAAATTCACTTAATTCCACTTTCAAAGTTAAACTTTACAAGTTAATCCCACTTATTCCTTACCAATCAGCGACTTGATAATGTCCATAATGCTCTCGGGCGTGGTATTATCTTCAAATTCCTGATTCAGCTCAGTGATTAGCTTGGCAAATCCCTCGCTCTCCTCCCGGAAAAGGTTAAAGCGACGCTGCTTGTAACTAAAAGGGGATAAGTACATTGAAAAAATGTAGCAGCCTGTAAAGAATACATGTTTTTAATACGTACTATAGCTTGGTTTTGACCTTGATGAACTTGGAGTAGAAGCTCTTGTTTTTCACAATGCCCACATCCTGCAGCGTATCAATTTCCAAGCGCTCCTTCAGAAGACTCTCGGGAACAACCTTGTCCATGTCCTTGACCAATTGCACAAAGGCATGACGCTCCTCATGCAGTCCCTCAGTCATAAGCGACGTTTCGCTATCCAGAATGTTGACCACATCCACTATAAGGCTGGGCAAACCTGCGTGGAGAGGCTGAAAAAAAACAGAATAAATAAAAGTTAAGAGGGGTTTGTCAGAAGAAAATAAACAATTATTTAATTTAATAAATATTCATTAAGTTAAATTAATATTAATACTAGGAATATTCCTAGAATCGAGCCGAAATAAAAGGAATTTCTAGGATTACATTTAAGATTTTTTACTCACCACAACTTCCGCCAGCAAATGGATCACCAGATCCTTTTTGTGGGTAAAGCGCAGCGCCTGCCAGAGCAGCTCATAGATGGCATTGGAAACTCCCTGCTTGAAGACACCATTCCGATCGTAGACGGCACCGTCCGTCGAATCCTGCAGCTGATGCTTGAGGTACTTCAGGCTAGAAGGAAACGTTTAGTTTAGCTGAGTGCTGGGTGTGCAGCAGAAGCCCAAACAGGCGACACAAGAGCGCGCGAATATCCGCAGGACACAAACTGACGGCAGCCACTGTGCTGTGATGCGCGAGTGTGTGCGTGTGTGTATATCAGTAGCTGCAGTTGTATCGGTGTCTGAGCCGTGGAAACCACGTACAATTCGCTCCGTCCGGCCTTGTCAAAGTGCTTGAATATATCCGTGTTCAGGGCACCGGGCTCCTTGCCCCCGGCCACGCCGGTGCCACTGCTGGCACCGCCGCCGCCGCCGTTGGTATCCGTTTCCGCGGATGCGGCTGCCGTCCGGTTTTCCGCAGCATCGCCACCGCCACCCTGCGTTCCCGGCACGCTCTTCAGTTTCTTCAGGCGCACCATACGAACTGTGGGTGCGCGCCGATCAGATGGAACACGCGGGATGTTTGCTTTGGAGTTGTTTTCCGTTTTAAAATCGATCAATTTGTTCAACTTGTGGAAATATAATTTTTTTCACACTTTGCTTTTCAAGCAGTACGAGCAGTGTGACCGTTCGGCCACCTTAACGAAATGCTGAGGCTCCTAGAAAAAAAATACTAAAACTTTTTGACAGGGAATGCGGAATGAAACGGAATACAAAACATATGACCGTAATTGTTGTATTTTTTAAAATCTTTGTGAAAATTTTTTTTTTTAAATAATCAACTCCTTGATTTTCATTTATTTTCTATTTAAGCATTCTAAAGGCAATAACATATAAAAAATGTATGCAGCAACTCCAACTCTGAGCTGATCTCGACATCTTGACTATGCACAATGAACTATGGAACGACCCTTTTTCCTGTATTTGAATGCGCATATTAAGCTAGGAGTCTCATAAAAATGCAATCTCCAATCCAAGATATGTAGATTAAAACAAACAATTTCGTATTCAATCTCAATTTTCAATTTGAAATCAAGTTTTCGGGAAAAGTCTGAGGAAAAGAGATTTATAAACAAGATAAGATAATGAAAGATAAATGATCTCAACATCCCCCCAAAAAAAAATTGGCTGAAATAATTGAATTAATTAGCTGATTTTATTATTATAATATAATATTCATGTTCCAAGTAGCATTAACAAATGCAAATATTACCCATATAATGGCAAAAAATGTATCAAAATAGGGTATTCGCGCCTGAATTGGCATGGTTGGGGCAAATAAATCATATAAAGATATTGATTTGTCTTTTTAACATACAATATACATACAACTTATATTTTTGAGAAGGTGTTGCTGTAAGGCTACAAAATCGAATGTGGGTTTTAATGGTAACATTTCATATAAATGTGATATTTTAAAATTAAAATTTGGATGAAGCAGGGGTGAGCTTTTTTCCTGGGACAACAAATCAAAGCAGGGGCTCGTTCTCTATCTTAACGTCGCACTCGATCATTGAGATGTCCACGTAGACGGATGACGACGGGGAGGCAACGCTACCATTGTGGCTCTCACCATAAGGGTAGCTGGAATTAGAAAGATGGTACTGCGACTTCTCCAGCTGTGAGGCAAAACTGGAGTCCGGTGCAGGCGTCAGCCTGGGCAAGCCCCCGGATCCTAGTCCTCTATCCTGTGGCTGCATCTCCTCCTTGTTGAGTTCCATCAACAGGCGGCTGGTCTCCAGGCGGAACTTGAGCTTGTTCATGTTGGATAGCGACTTCAGGTGTGGCATAAGACTGACCAGAAAGCTGTAGTCCGAATCCTCTTTCATGGCGGCATCAACAACTACAGTGGTTTTCAACGTATCCTGATGACTGCTGTAGCCACTCGAAATAGGTCCGTCGCACGAGGACGAGGTCTTTCGCCGACGGCACCTCTTCGATGGTGGCGGTGGGCGAGGCAGCGACGCGTGATTGGGGGGTAGGTTTAGCGGCGAGAGCAGTCTGGGCGACAGCTCCGGGTCCGAAATGGGCAGTTTATTGGCAGTCGAGCAGTCTGCCAGAGGCTGGGTTAACGAGCCCCGATCGGAGCCCGAGTCCTGGCGCTCCGCGGACTCTCGCTTGAAAATGTCCTCAATGATCTCAAAGTCGACGGAATCATCATTGTCCAGGTCCACATCCACATCGATGGCGAAGTCACCCAGCCCACTGAGCTCAAAGTCCTCCACCTGCTCGGCCCCAACGTCAAAGGGTTCCGGCGGGAACGGGACCAGGCACTGAGGATCGAAGATCTCTCGCAGGAACTCCAACGACCGAAAGTACGGCCAGTTGGACATTCTGATGCGCTTCTGCTGGATCTTGCGCACCTCCGCGCGGTAGCTGTCCCGCAGGGTTTTGAACCGCTTCTTGCACGTCAAGACTGAAAGAGTCCGGGTGTTATTAATAGCCCCTAGCTGTCGAACCTGGGCCCAGCGCACTCACCGTCCAGCTGCATAACGTGCGCCACACAGGCCCACTGCGTTACGAATTCGTCCTTGCGGCAGGACATCGCCATGTTGGTGTCCCAGAGCGACCGCCGCTTAGCCACCTCGGCAATCAGTCGAAAATTATCCGATCTCATGGTGGCTGCTGGGCTTAGCTGAAGAAATCGTGGCGTGTAAACAAATGCACTTCGGGGAATGGCTTCCCTTTTTCCTCACTTCCGAGCCCGCTGCAAACAAGATTGTAGTGTGAGCGGTTGGCTGGCTGATAGCCGGAGATTATCGTAAAGAGAAAACCACTAATTCTTTGCCTGATTAGGGCGAATTTTACAGAAAAATGGAAAAACTCTGGAATTGATAGTGTTTCACAGCCCGCTTCGCTTTGCGGCAAGGCAGCTGGCAACCCTGGCGAACAGCTGTTATCACGATTTTGGGATTTCCATCTTTGCTCGCTATGGTCACACCAATGCACAGTGGTCTTCAGCTAGAAGGAATTAATTATTACTTTTTAAACTATGTTTCTCTAATAATCTTACTTGAATTATATTAGTTTTAGTTTTAGTTTTTTATTTTTAATTTTTTAGTCTAATATCAGGTACGTATTTCTTGAGAATGAAATTGTAGTAGCTATAAGCATTTATTGTTGGGCCGAATAGTATTTTTTAAAGTTAACGGTGCGGTCACTCTATGAATCAGTCAGCAAACCAAATAGTTTAATTTTTTGCCGGCTGTGGGATTGAAATTCAATTTAATAATTAAGACGTCATGTCGAACGCTGGAGAGGAGTGCAAGGATGAGGACTTGCCCGCAAATACGCTGGAGCACTTCACGGAACTGGACCAGGTGCTGCAGATGATCGATAACATCAAGCCCATTGAGGCAGGTTCCTTCGAAAGGGAGTTCGAGCAATACGCCCAGGTTCTGTCGCGCTACCAGGAGCAGCCGCATCTCCTAGATCCGCATCTAGAGGCTTTACTGGGCAAGCTGCTGGGCAAAATTAGGCAGCAGGATCTGCCATCTGGCGAACGCCATGCCGCCTTCAAGTATCTTTATATCATCAGTAAGGTTCGCACCTACAAGGTTCTGGTGAAGTTTATGCCCCACGAACTGAGCGATCTGGAGTTTGTTTTGGATCTGTTGGGCGAACAGGATCCCAAGGAGTTCGCCGAGTGGGAGACGCGATACATACTGCTCCTGTGGATGTCCATTCTCGTGCTGAATCCCTTTCACATGTCCCGATTGGACGCTTACGAAACTGCTCCCAATGCGACAACAAATTGCCTCACCAATAATGTCCAGCAGGCAAAAACCACCAAGATGGAACGCATTTACGAGCTAATCCAACTCTATGTGTCCACCAACGACACCTGCAGCAGCATGGCTGCCTTCCTGGCCGCCAAGTATTTCATTCGCAGCGACATCAAGGACCTGTATCTGGAAAGATTCTTCGACTGGATCATAGAGCAGCATCAGGCGGACACGGTTAACGTGAAGTTCGGCCAACTGGCGGCTGTGGCTGCCATTCTGAAGCACGGCAAGCGGGAGGATCTGCTTCCCTATGCGGACAAGCTTCTTCAGTGGATCACCTCCTGTCAGTACAAGGACAGCAGCGACTTCTTGAAGTACAAGAACTACGTGAAAATAGTCCAGAGGATCGGACTGGTTCATCTGAAGCCACGCATTGCTGCCTGGCGGTACAAAAGGGGTGAGTTTGGATCCCAAATCAATGCAAGGGCTTAAGAAGTATTATTTAATCCCCAGGCACAAGGTCGCTGGCCACCAATCTCAACCAGACAACGGGAGGCGGCGGAGAACCGGACAGGATGGATGTACCTACGGATGAGGGCGAGGAAATCGTAGTGCCCGATGCCATCGAGGAGGTGATTGAGGAGCTACTTCAAGCCCTGCGTAGTGGCGGCAACGACATTCGCTGGAGTGCGGCCAAGGGACTGGGCAGAGTCACCAATCGTCTGCCCAAGGAGCTGGCCGACGAAGTTATTGGCTCCGTGATCGACATACTCAGCCCGCTGGAGCCCCACGAGGCCTGGCATGGCGGCTGTTTGGCCTTGGCCGAGCTGGCCAAGAGGGGACTGTTGCTGCCACACCGCTTGGAGGAGCTGGTTCCCCTGCTAATGCAGGCTCTCTTCTACGACGAAATGAAGGGTTACATGTCGGTGGGTCAGCACATCCGTGACTCCGCCTGCTACATGTGCTGGGCCTTTGCCCGGGCCTACAATCCGGATGATGTGAAGCCGTTTGTCCAGAAAATCTCCTCTGGACTGCTGACCGTTGCCGTATTCGATCGCGAGGTGAACTGTCGACGCGCTGCCTCCGCTGCATTCCAGGAGAGCGTTGGTCGCCTCGGCAACTTTCCCTTCGGCATCGAAATCTCCACCACCACGGACTTTTATTCCGTCGGCATTCGCCAGAATTCCTACCTGAACATCAGCGATTACATAGCGCAGTTCGAGGTGTACCGAGAGCCCTTGATCAATCATTTGGTGCAGCGCAAGGTGAACCACTGGGACTCCGCCATAAGGGAGCTGACGGCCAAGGCTCTGCACAGGCTCTCCCTGAAGGAGCCGCAGTACATGGCCGCAGTGATTCTGCCACAGCTGCTGGCCAAAACCGATACCATTGACATCAATTGCCGTCATGGCTGTGTCTTGGCCATGGGAGAGATAACGTTGGCATTGCGGCAACTGGAGGAGGGCAGTGATCCGCCTGTGGCTTACCTCTCCAATCAGCGGATTGTGGAGCTTAATGAGCTGGTCAAGACGTTCCTGGAGAGAAACTTCTATCGTGGCATGAGCGGCGAGCTGATGAAGTCCTGCACGACCAACTTTATAAGGAACTGCAGTCTGGCCAAAGTGCAGGCCACGGACGAGTGCTTGGGTAAAGCTAAACGATAGGTTTCTAGTTACTTTTAATTATATATTGATGTTTTCATATGTATAGCTTCCTGGCAGAAGGTCATAGACTCCTGCTTGGTGACCAAAACAACTACAATTCGCGACTCGGCGGTGGAGTCCTTTGCCGAACTCAGTCGCACATACTACTGCTGCGACTCTAGGCGTCAGCAGAACGAGGCCATCATCAATGCCTATTTGAAGGGAGCCGATAATGACCTGGAAGAGCACATACGTATGGGTTACCTAGCTGCCTTGGGAGTGCTGCCTGCCCCTATGATTGGCCCGCAGTTGCCTGCTGTCCTGGACAGTCTGGTAAAGCATTCGCTGACACCATTGCAGGCGATGGTTCTCTTAGGCGAAAGCGGGGATCGCGAGAATATCCAGACCTACAGATGGAGCGAGGCGCGTACGGAAAGCGTCAAGGCCTTGACCAAAGTGGTAAAGGCAGTGGGTTATGGCGAAGCAATTGGTGAGTCCCAGGCCACAGTTCCAGCTCCGATGGTTCAATAATTATCAATTATCCCTTTTATAGGCACCTTTTCAGATCCCGACAACTTCAACAAGGTCATGAAATGCTTGCTGAAAGCTTTGGACGAGTACACTCTGGACAATCGCGGCGATATCGGCGCTTGGGTGAGGGAGGCGGCCATGTCATCGCTCTACGATATCGTGACCCAGTGTCCGTCGGACTTGCTCTCGTCCGAGCAGGTCCACGAGGTTGTGGTTGGCTTTATGCAGCAGGCGGTGGAGAAGATTGATCGTACACGAGGACTAGGCGGACGTCTATGCTGCCAACTGATTAACCGTCAGCCCAGGATCCCGCATATTCGAGAGCACTCAAGGCTTTTGGAGATATTCCCCGCGGATGTTGATTCCGTGCTCTGGCTCTTTGCCGACCACACATTCCCCCTGTTCTGTGAGCTGCTGGCCCTGCCGGACTACTCCAAGCGAGTGCTGCTGGGCTTGAGTGCCAGCATTGGACAACTGACCGAATCTCTGGTGAGTTAGGGGCTACAACTACCATTGTAAATATTTCTAAATTGGTTTCTTGCAGATCAAATATGCCTCGACAGCTCTGTTCCAGTTTTTGCGTTCCAACCCGGAGATGGTGCCACGTTTATGCAGCGAGATTGTTGAGATCTTCGAGGAGCATCTGCTAAACGAGCGCGTAACCTATCCCATGCTCAGTTTCCTCGACATACTTATTGCTTCGGGTACTGTGGAAGCGGTGCTCCATGACGAAGCAAATCCCTTTGCGGAGGACATCTACAGACTGCTCAACCTGGAAGTCAAGGGATACAAGAAGCTCTACAAGACGGCAACCAGCATTAGTGCTTTCTGCCAGCTCCTGCAGGTTCCTCGTCTGTCCAAGCGCATCCTTTCCAAGCTCTCAGTATTCCTTGGACTGCAGCATGTCCATGTGCGCAAGACGGCAGCTACAAAATTATACGAAGCTCTGGCCCTTCACGGCGATGTCACTGAAGTGCCCGAGGATAATCTGGATGAAATCCTAACTCTGCTCTCTGAAACCGACTGGACCATGCCGCTGGTGGAGGTGCGTCCATTGAGGAATCAATTGTGCCAGCTGATGGGTATTAAGGCGCCAGTGAGTGGAGCAGCTGCAGCTGCAGCCGCCGCTGCACAGCAGTAGGCCGGGATTGCGGTTGAGTGATTTTCCGCACAAAAATAACAATTTAATATTTTAATTTAATGTAATATTTATAATCAAATTTATTCCACTATTAAACTGACTTTACTTACATCGGGATCTAACATAACACTTATTTGATTCCACTTAATTGTATTCGGAGAGGAAAAATGCGAAGCTCTCTTAGATATTAGCTAACAAGAAAATATCTCGCTATTGCTTGTACATTTCAGGCAAAGTCCTAAAAAGAGGGAGGGAGAGAGATAAGGAAAAAAAATAAAGCCACTGTAAAAGTACACCAAAAAAAAAATCGTAAGAGAAACTATACTATTGTTACATGAATTCTATACTTTGGAGTATTTTAAATTTCTAAGTAAGACGCTTATTCATTTGATACTACTAAAGTATACAAACTGTACTAATCTGCACAAAGCTTTGAAATAAATCACTAATACGAAAAACAGAAAAACAATAAGTTCCAGCTAAAGCGATATGTTATTATACCCTTGCAGAGGGTATTATAATTTTGCCATGATATTTGCAACGCAGTGAAGGAGGCATCTCAGACCCCATAAAGTATATATATTCTTGATCAGCATCACCAGCCGAGTCGATCTAGCCATGTCCGTCTGTCTGTCCGTCTGTCTGTCTGTCTGTCTGTCTGTCGGTTTCTACGCGAACTAGTCTCTCAGTTTTTGAGCTATCGGGCTGAAATTTTCAGCATAGTCTTATTTCTTTAGCACGCAGTATATATGTCGGAACGGCCGAAATCGGACCACTATATCCTATAGCTGCCATAGGAATGATGGCGAAATTAATGTACAAAAATTTTTAATTTCTCTGTTTTTCAACGAATTTCTATAAATTTCGAGATATGGTCGTTTTTTATAGTTCTAGAATTACGGTTTTAATTTCATTAAGATCGGACAACTATATCATATAG